>UZAF01016537.1:59751-77164 GCA_900617895.1 Haemonchus placei
CCTCCATGAATAATTGTTCACTCTCTCAGGGTGACCTTATAATTATGAAACGGTAAACCGATAAACTGTTCTAAAAAAGTTCAGAAAAATGCAGCTGCGGCTAAAAAACGGATACGTAGGTTATTCGTGCTGGGGAATCCGTTCATGATGCTCGAAAACATCCTTAATGACTGCTTTTCTTGAAAGTGCAAAATTTGAAGGTGACCTTACAATTATGAAACGCACTGCATTAGCGCATAGGCGACGCAGTTTACTCGAGCCGAGATTGAACCATCTTTTTTCTAATGCATCCAACTCGATTGAGAAGTTTCCGCACAAATCGAGATTCATGCCGATGCTGTCGGCAACGACACATACACCCTTAACGCACCTGTTGTCGGCGTCTAGAGAGGAATTCTTCTCCAGTCCCAAGACGGCGTATACAAGGCGGTAAACTTCTGCCTCAGTCAGACCGATGACGCCATACTTGGCTTTCCTTCACTACAACGTCAATTCTTCGACATGCCCTTGATGCAAGCGCTTTCTCTTCTAATTGATTTCCATGATTTGCTGCTCATGCAAGCGCATCCCTTCCCTTAGTCTTAATTGTTTGTTTATTTTATGTATCAGCCTCGATCCACCTCATTTCAAGCTCCACGGTACTCACCATTATCCACTGCAGATTCGCTTCGGTGACGCTCAATTGTCGATCGCAGTTTCGACCATAAAACATGAAGCGGCAGCTACACGAGAATCGTCGTGTTGATGTCGGATCCTCATAGCAATCTCCATGAATGCACACTCTATTACCTTAATTGCTGCACCTCAGACTTAGATGTGCACTGCAAAATAAGTATTTTGATGAAGTGGTTCATGAGATACACTTGAGCCAGTGAGGGTGGCAAAGCAACTTTGTCCCAAACTATAAAAAAGTGTCACGTAGCACTCCTACAGTAGAAGGGTACCTAGTTGGGAAGATTCATTTCATCTGTAGCTGGTCGGTACCAAGGGCACATATATGCTACATAGCACATTGTCTTCACAAAACTCCATACACCCTTCATTAATGTTCATGTTTTTTTCGTATCTTTTCCAGACCCTATGTCCCAATCTCCATAAAGTTCAAGTATATGCAGCTCACAACAGTCTTTCTTCCTCGAAAGGTTATAAAAGGAAACCTGTTTTTCGTTTCTCCTTTGTAGCAAGGAATTGCCTGGAATTGGGAGTTTTTTGAATTTGCCTATAGAAAAGTATATACCTGGAACCAACAAATCGTTACGAGTATGGAAAACTTATTCCCGGAATCTTCCCTCCTATAACGCTCTACGGCGACGCCTATGATAGCTAGGGGTCTTTCGTCTTTCCCTCTGAAATTCCGAAAAAGATTGAGTGCCGGTAGGCATGCCCTTCCACTCTCGAGATTTACCACATACATTTGTGGAATCTACATCAGTCGCTGTTTCACAGTTCAGTGCTGTACGGGTGAGCAATTCAGCCTTACGCATCTTCACTTTTTCATATTATATCTACGATGTCCACAACGAACCCGAGCAGTCCAAGTTTTACATAAAACTCTGCACTTCCTCAGAAAGCAAAAGTAAGCAGTATGTGCTAGGGCATTGGCTGCCTATAACTACCATCCCTTTTCAACTCCTTTCTCTTATAATTAGCCAACTACCCCAGTTGGCAAGGCAATACTTTGTTAGGATTTGTCTCCATGTGCCCATGCATCCACCGCTCTGAAATACTATACTATACTGAAACTGAAATACTACACTATACTGAAATGCTATACTTTCGATTGAATTGTTATGGCATCTACATACATTCATATATGCAACATATTCCACCAAAGCAGATCACTTTACACGCACAAAGTGTTTGACATCAGTGAATGCAAAGTCTTTTCCAGCGAATTTCAATGTGTGTAGTTACGATGCATGAGTCTGTGTAGCGTCCATATAAATGTGTTTCTTGAACGAACTGTTATGTCACTGCCCAGCCTGAGCTTGGTAAGAGCGTCTCTTGAGCTGCTCCAGAATGTGCATACTGGAACACAGTTGCACTTCACCCACAAACGGATTACCAGAGTGTTGTAACACTTTAGCTATAAAAATCTCAAAAGCAGCAGCTGAGGATTGGTAAATCACGCTTACAACTTGTCGTCTAGTCAGAAATGGAGGCGTTGAGCGGAATCGCATCAATAATGGTCGTTTTAAATAAAGTAGGACCAAGATCTGGCAGAAATTTCTAAAGTTACATAAATGTAACACACAAAGGCTTACCAATAGCCTCGCAGTAGTCGTAAACGTATTCACATAGGGTTCCTGACGTTCCGGACACACATTTACAACTGCAAAAAAATTGTCACTGATCTCACTAATTGTAAGTAATGATCATCACTGCCCAGCTCAGGGAGGCGCTCAGGGAGGCACTTTGTCCCCACGGCGGTCTGAAAAAGCTGCCGTATAAGGTAGCTCTACCATAGAATTGAGTTACCGACAGCCCGATAATCGAGGGAATGGAATATTAATTGTTCTGCGCAGATTCCAGTCAATATAGTATTCACATGATAACGGGGCACCAGTTCAGCACTTCTCTCCTACTTTTCCGGGATGAAGTATTAGAGGAGGTTGAACAATTTGAAATGAACAGAGGTTGCGCTACTACTCCAAACTCTTTGGTTTCGAGAAATCAGTCATCAGTTGTTACGGATTTTCCGTTCAGAGAGTTAGCACAACCTCCATGGTAAAACAAATTCCTTTTAATTTTAGGAACGTGATACAGATACGCACATAAACACATACATACATGCTCGCCTATACACATACACGCCTTCATGCACAAACGCATATATGTACGCCCATATTGTCGTGACGAGAGTACGACCCTGTATATTCCCAGGTCAAAGGGCTAACCGGAAGGATGCCTTGCGCCTCGGGCCACAAGGTCCTTACACGAAAGCTCTGACGTGGCACTCCCAATGTCTAGTGCTAACGCGGCGGACTGGTTTGGCAATTTCATCAGCTCGTGTCTCATTATCCTTTTTTTAAGCTACTTTCGATATTGTTTGAATTTCATTCTATCAGTTACATAAACTCCAAGTTTACCGGAGTAGCCCAGCCTCTGTGATTCCTAGGAGAAGGAACTTGGAGTGATTAGGTATGCCTTCCCTCTTGACGTCTATCTTATCTACTACTTTGATGTATGTTATCTACACACATCATCAGTTCTTGATCTTGAAAGAGTTAATGCTGTCCTGGTAACTCTGACTATATGAATATGTAATCTGATTATCGCTTATTTAGTCTCTTCTTATATTTGCTCATCACGTATTTAACATTTTTATGTATTGTCTTGCTATATGTATGCCTTGCTGTACGCTTAGCCTTGCCATGTGTTAACCTTACCACGTTATTCAGCAGTGCCATATATTCAGCCGTGCCTTGATATTGAGCCTCACCAGTATTTGTGTAATGAGAAAACAAACATATAATGATGAGCTCGTTAATGTAAGAGATGTATATTGTATAATAAGAACAACTGGATCAGTGCTTGAGACGGAAGGTAACACGGAACAGTGACCAGGCACTAGGTAATCCCTGGGTTTTGTGGTGATGAGGGTTAAAATCACCGATGTTCCACCCATGCGGACCCTGGAACAAATCACATACTCGTAGTTGAAGGGCGTCTTTGCAATACATGAAGCTCCATTGGCACATAGGTGATTGGAGCATGCATCGGCAACTGCTTCGCGGGCTCCCTGTCACCACGAAATTGGTACATCGGCCGCAGCCAACTTGTCGTGGGACATTCTTGGCTGTGAGATCAACCCGTAGCGGCACCCTCCTGAGAGAAGCACAAGATAAACAGCAATCGATGAAAGCGTAATGGGTCTGATGACAACACTACCGTAGGCTCAATACCTGTATTCATTAGCTGGAACCAGTGCAACTGTCGGGATCAGTGCCAGGGGTCCCTTCCGCGTAAAGTAATTAGACAATCTTCACAGGTAACACTGGACAGCTAGGGACCAAGGATCAGGATGAAGGCTCTGTTCGCGTGCGTGAGTAGCAATCTCAGGTGTTTCTGCTGGGAGGTCTCAGCTATATTACGCGAATGCCACTGAGAAGGCCGTTGTTCGTGCGGGATGCTCTTTGAAAGGCCGTTGATGCTACGGGGTAGGCTCAGATACACCAAAAATAAAATCTCAGAAATTGGCTATAATTGCTGTTTCCCACTCGTCAGATGGTAATGTAGTTGGAGTCGTGACCAATCATCGCTCATTGATTGCTAAAAAATCAATATCTCATCATTCTCGGGTAATTAATCAAAACCCTGCTTTCCTCTCAGAAGTGCATTAGCAAACTTGACGATTTCGTATATTGAGAATACCTTCATTGAATAGTACTGGGTTACATGCCGTTCATTTGCCGAATGCATTCGTTCGAGAGCCGTGTAACAACAGCGGTCGATACTCTTTCGAAAACGATCTCTTCTGTTGATCTAGCCTACTTAACATAAATAGATACTTCAACCACTCCAGACGTCCGGCTTCGCGAAATTATTCGCCGTAGAGCAACAATTTGCGGTAGGAAATTCGCAATCCAATGAGCGTTGGAAGCTCTCAAAGAGCACTATGGTTCTCTCATACTGTTTGTTCAAAATCGGAAAGATAGCTCATCACTGCGTGAAGAGGTGGATCAGTTTTGGATTCAGTTGCAAGGGGAAAAGATAGAACAGGACGCAGTAGAAACCATAATGGCGCTAGATACAAAGTTGACTGTAGACGAGTCTTTGGGAACAAGGACTATGTAATCGTGACGGCCGACTGCAATTTTTGCTCCACTTATGTACCCTTCATTTTTGACCCAACTCGTCAGCTTTTATTGACACTGTAGCCCTTCTTCTCCCTGGGAGAGGTTGGCGAACCTACTAAGCTGGTATCCGGAACAGCCATTCCTCCTAGCCGCTTGCAGTGTTTGGCCGGGGCACTGCCCTTCCTCTCCCGGGTGATCTGTCGACTCCCCCCNCCCCCCCCCCCCCCCCCCCCCCAACCACTTCCCCCGTTCCCACCGTTTTAGACTTTCATTGTTTCCATTGTATTCTGTAACGCTGTATTCCCTATTTATTACTGTGATAAGTACTATATATGCTCCACTATTGTTAATTTGACGCCTCCTTAGCACTTACTTTTTGCCTGTACATCCGCTGTGCAATAGATAAATGAATAAATAAATAAATAAAACTAAAACATCTCTTCGTTCACAGCTTACGCATAACGTCACGCAAGCTACAGCAGCGCTAAGTATTGCAGGATCTCCTAGCAGACTATGTTCTCCCAACGCGACCCCATTAGAGCATAACGCAAAAATTCCGAACCAGTCATCTTCTAATTCTCCAATACAGCAACATGCGATTCCACTTGTGCAACCTTTTCAATTAGGTAGGTTAGTACTCCCAGTACTTGACGGGGATATCACGCGTTTCCACGATTTCTGGTGTCGCTTCAGGGCTGCTTTACATTATAATGACTCACTTCCTCTAGCAACAAAGTTCATTTATCTAACAAACTCTCTTAAAGGGAGCGGTTCTCTCATCATTTAAGGCTATGACCCTTCAAGGGCAGAGAATTATCATTTCGCAGTGCAGACACTTTTGAAACGTTATAATCGTCCTCAATTCACATACAATTTGTTTCTTCATAAATTATACTACTGCCCCTTTCGTTAAATTTGGCTTCCTCACAAAGGGATACTCTTTCGCATGTTCAGTCATATATTTTGCAGTTTAGCCGCTTTGAAAATACAACTACGTCATTGTCTTTGATGAAGCTTATTGGAAAGAAATTCCCACGTGAGACGCAAATGGAGGTTAACAATAAAGAGCACCGATCAGGAAAAATGTGGACGCTGTTAGAAGTTCTAGATGGCTTAAAGTTATCGAAGAGTTATAGAAATTAGAATCAGGTTGGAAAGTTGGCTGTTCAAGAATTCAGTGTTCATCCAGTTTCTACGTTTCGTTCGTAGTCTGATTCACCAGAAATTAGCTATAATCCCAGTTATTGTTCCTTTTGTTCCTCACGTAATCATAGTTCAATGCGCTGTGATCGGATAATGCCTGTGTCCACCCCACGTATAGTTGTAAAGTCTCTCAAACTCTGCTGAAAGTGCCTGAGGCAGGGACACACTAGCTCCCAGTGTGGTTATCCTAAGTGCACGAGATGTAAAAGGAACCATCATTCGATTCTCTGTGGGAAAGATGCATATTCAGATAACAGTTATGGAAATCGTGATTATAATCGTCATCGCACACCATCTACGGATACTTCTACTAATCGTGAGTTTTCAAGGTAACCCTCAAATAAAAGTGGTATGAAGCGGTCGACAGCTCGCTCACACTCGCCAGCTTACCGTTCAGCGACAGTGTTTCGCCCGTTCGGCACAAGTCGCGACGCGCCAGGAACGCACAGTTCGTTTCAATACGCCAAAACAACATGAACAGTCACAGCGTGTAGGCAGATCCCCTGCCCGAAGCAGGCGGGAAACAACAGTTCATCTTGTTCCAGAATCGGAACCAGAATATGAACAATCAGATTATGAACAGGATTCGTCATTGGGTATACAGCTGGTCGCACGCACCGGAAAGCCGGAAAGTGCCACGCTAATGACTATTCAAGCTTCTTTGGTCAATTCTGAGACAAAAGAACGACTACCTTTCATAATTTTCCCAGACGCTGGAGCACAAACAAGCTTTATAAGTAAGGCAGTGGTTGAACGATATCAACTCCACGTTTTTGAGAAGGCTCCGATGACAACCTTCGCCTTTGGGGCAGTGAGCACAACAGAACAATCGGTTAAGACGTACGTCACCCTTATTGACAGTTATAATCACCCATTATCGCTTGTTCTCCATACTAAAGATAGGCTTAGGCTTACTAGGCTTATAGGCTTACTATTCCATCTTCACCAATTTGTCTGACAGAAAAAGATCGTGAAGTACTTGGTACACTTAACGTGTCTCTTCATTCGCTTACGGCGCTCCGTTTAGTGACACCCGAGATCATCATTGGTATTGATTATCTCTGGGATATTCTCACGTTGCAAGAACCAGTGGCTCTAACTTTAGGCTTAGTTCTTGCTCATACTCGGTTTGGACCCACTGTTTCAGGATCAAAGTTTTTTCGTTGAGTTCTATCATTCTTCAACTGTTGTTTTAATGTTCTTTCCACACAGAACGATAGAGACCCTATTTCTCGTTTTGACAGTTTGGATGTTATAAGTACTACCGATAATCCCGACCCATGTTATGATCAAAGAGAAGAAGCGTCAATGACGCCGCACAGATAATAAGCGGTCATCTTTATGTACAATTCCCTTGGAAAAACCCACATCCCAGATAACCGTTCAACAGAAGCTCGCCTTGAAGCGACTTGAGAGACAATATCAAACGCTAAGCACGAAACCTGATACATGGCCGCTCTATAAATCAACGTTTGATGATTATTTGCGAATAATTGAAGAAGTCAGAGAAGACCAATTTGATAATTATCGAATTTACTATATCCCTCATCAGGCTGTAGTCAAAGAGTCATCGGCCACTACTAAATTCATGGTTGTGTTTGATGCGTCGTCTCACTATAAAGGTGCACCTAGTCCAATTATTGCCTGCATTCTGGACTCTCAATATTACCAGGTCTCGTTGGCATATTAATTCGTGCTCGTTTACATCAATATTTGCTTCTTTCGGACGTAGAGAAAGCATTTTTGCAAGTAAGACTGCAAGTCGATCAGAGAGATGCAACTAGATCCTTATGGTTGAAAAATCCGGACTTACCGTCGTCAGAAATTAATGTGAAAACATATCGTTACACGCGCGTCCCCTTCTGGATAACTGCATCACCTTTACTAGCTTCCATACAATATTATCTTCGTCGTGATACACAGTGCTCGTTGAAAAAGAAATCGAGTCAAACATTTACGTGAATAGTGTTTTGTTGGTGACAGAAAAAGAAGCTATCCGGAAATATCAAGAATCAAAATCCCTATTTGCATCAATGAACATGAACCATCGTGAATTTGTTTGCAACTCTGATAAAGTCAATGTAGCAATTAAGTCAGTAGATCGTATGAAAAACACAAATAGTATTTCCCTCTTGGGCATACGTTGGGATCCTCATTCAGAGAATCTTGATTCGTTGAATGTTACACGTTATCAAGTTAACTCTAAGCGCACAGCACTTAAGGCTTTAGCCTCGACATTTGATCCTTTAGGACTTTTGTCGCCCTTTTTGGCTCCATTCAAAGTTTTTTGCTAGATACTTGGTCTAAATCATATCAGTGGGATGATTCGTTTGATAACCAAGATCTACAACGCAGGCAGCAACCCGTTAACGATATTCAAAGTCCGGTACCTGTAATATATCGTTGTATACTCCCACTATCTGTTACTAAAGTCGAACTTTGTGTATTTGGAGATGCGTCGAAAAGGTTATATTCTTCTTGTGTGTATCTTCTCTGCCATACGACAGCATCCATCGCAACCAAACTTGTCATGGCCAAGTCTTTATTGGGCCACTCTCATAAGCCTCCGTTTGGTTAATTCGAAAATTTGAAAAATTTCGTTAGAAAGAGAATCGCGGAGATGCGACCCATACGGGATCAGTTCCTCCCTTTAGGTATCCCTACGCGATTCTATTACATTCAGTCAGATCCCGCGGATTGCGCTTCTCGAGGAATCTCCACCTCGCAGGCGCAGGAGCACATATTTTGGGCTGAGTCATCATTTTTGCGATTACCAACGTCTTATTGGCCCATGAGCGGAGACTTCTCACAGCCACCAGCAAATGACATGGAAACCGTCTTTAAGCTTTTACGTCTTTAAGTTTATTTATTTTCTTTTCGAAAGAATGAAGCGTCATCCCACAGTATTCGATTTCAAACAATTCAGTGGTGCAACTGATATATCCGCTGCGGAATATGGGGGAGCAGAAATCTTCTTTATTAAAGAACACTACCGCGAAAGCGAAGCAATTCCTAAACGTTCACTGCTACATCGATTCAACGCTAAATGAACAGATAATGGCCTTATATGTTGTCCTCAGCGCATGCAATCAGCCGACAACCTTACTTCTTTATCCATACTTTCAGTCCTATCTCGTCCACTTGTGGGGCTCGCTATAACTTACGTCCATGGTAAACACTTCCACTCAGGCGTACATGCTACAATAGCGGCCTTTCGGAAATCTTACTTGATTCCATCCATGTAGTAGTACGGTTGCAAAAGTTTTACGCAATCGTCATCTTTTACGTCATCTGTAGAAAGCACAACGCTTTGCCGTACCGATATCCTGATATGCCATATTTACCGAAGGAGAGAGTTAATCGGGCACGTCCGTTTCAAAATATAGGACTGGATTACTTAGGTCCACTTCAATACTTGTACATGACGTGCACACCATCTAAACTCTGGATTTGCCTTTTCACCTGCATGGCCACAAGAGCCATTGATCCTGGAATGGTACTAGAGAACTCAACTCAAGGGTTCCTTCTTGCATTTCGGCGCTTTATAGCACGTCGGGGAAACCCTGTTTGATCCTTAGGGACAAATCCACATTCAGGTCGGCGGACGACGCCTCACAACATGTTGTTTATGCTCAAACAACATCAACGCAACCGACCAATTATTTTGCTTGTCAAGCATCCAGTGAAAATTTGTTTCTCCTTGGAAAGAAGGTTCTTATGAAAGACTTGTAGGTCTTGTTAAATCCGCTATACGTAAATCCACTGGTCGTTCTCTCATTCCACTTCGGCAGTTTCACACACTTGTGTGTAAAATAGAGACTACTTTCAATTGTCGCCCTCTTACATCAATTCCAGATACTACCAATTCGCCTAACATACTGCGTCCTGTAGACTTTATTTCACCTTACGTGCAACTTCAAGCACCATCAGCGATAAACGATTCCACCCTTGACTTGTCTTCTCACCGACTAGCTGAATGGTACGGAACTACACATCAGTACTTGACCAATTCTGGGCCATTTGGTTTAACGACTATCTGTTAGCCTTGTCACAACGCTACGCTTCGACAGGACAGTTCGATACAGGTTCGAGAAGCAACAGTGCGCACCCCCATCGGAAATAGCCTTCAAAGATCCATAAATCAACTTTATCCCCTAGAAATAGTGGCTCTAGAGGACGATCCAGAAACTAAACACCAAAATCCTACACGAGTTCAACAATTCAGAACTGCTAAATTTAATCGTTCATTCACGCAATACCGTTAACTCAATTGTAAAACATTTTCGCCTACGAACATTCGTCACTTCTTTTTTTCTTTCTTTTCTGTGAAACAGTTTCCCAAAAGTTTATGATTAACTCAACCCATTCTGAAATTTTGCCTTATCAGACTTATTATTCAAATAATCGTGAACACGACATGGACTGACTCCTTTCGTTTACAACGTCCACACGATTTCATAACAGTTCTCACAATCCATCGAAAATACTCAGAACGATAACATTGTCTACACACCTAACACTCTCCTCATATTACGTAAACACTAGCAGGAACGTGCGAAAACGGATAGACGGAACGGATAAACGGAACATATTTCAACACACATGTACTGTATCGGAACGGATAAAGGGAACATATTTCAACAAACATGTACTGTATCGAAACATACCGTGAATTATTTTAGTTCTTGAATACAAAACTTGTACGCAGCGCGACCAGCATTGTAATGGCTCTTTTTCGTGTCATGACCTCGTTACATATATGTATTCGTACATGAGGAGTTCTACGCACCTATAATATTTAGCGCCTGCCAGCCGACATTCCCTTGTGTCTGGCACACTCCAAGAAAGACATGCTCTCTAGCCAAGAAGCGCCCTTTAAGGATAAGCACGTGGAATTGGCAAGGGCGTTATGAAATCTGTCCCTTCGCATCATATATAAGGATGCGTGTATTATGAAAAGCAATAGGACTCGACAATCCAACATCTCCTGTCCTTTTATTTTTCGGTTCGGCGCTTGTCTTTAGAGCTTTTTTTTTGATATGATCAGCTAAAACTAAACGTCTCCATCCGCCGTTCGGCCCTCTGGTATCACTCATCACCGTCTGTTTACTAATCATCGCTATCTACTATGTTGATATTCGATATCCTATTTTGCATATTTTGCGTTGATTGCATAAATATTTTGCATTCTCACTCATGAGCGCAGAGATGGTGTAGCTGAATATCGCTCCCGATCGGTGAAAAACTTCTAACTCATCATTGTAAACAGAGCATTGACCTAGGGTATTGGCTCATTAAGTTCTGATTTGATTGTGCCTCTGACACAGTTCTTTGTTTGGGTCAATATCCAATATCAGCCCGATTCTCAGAGCTTCCTGCCCTGCAGTAATTCTTTTATCAGTTAGCAAGAGCGATTATTCAGCTATCTGATCATTATGGATATTGCCGTTTTTGATGCAAGGTGCACATAAAATCATTGATCAGCAGTAAATTTGCTGAGGGTTTCGAATGTCATTTCTTTCTAAGGAATTTAAGCAAATGTATGGGCACAGATACGAGTAACTGAGGTAAGGAAACCGGAGACCCTTGTCCGCTTGCAGAGTGTATTCACACCACTTCCGCCGCTCGCGCGATACCGTATCCGACGCCTTTTTTATGCAACTGTGCGGTGTTTCTCGCATTTTATCAATTAATAAATACTCTATGGAGTCTTTTTCAATGTCTCATCACTCTTTCTCATTGAAATGTCATTTCGTCTACTACATTTAGCATGCGCATCTGTAATACTTGGAATTAAAACCTTTTTTCAGATAGAAGTGGTGGAGTGATCCTCAACCCGAAAGTGACTCGTGCGATCGACACTAACGAAGGTGAGTTTCTCTGCGTTTTGGTTTTCTTCACTGTATATTTCAACTATGTACCTGTTTTGTGTATGCTCATATTGCGATTTTTCTTACATATCGTTCCAGGGAATGATACGCAATATCGTCATCAAGTTCTGGGTGTGCTCGTGGCGTGAAACATTCATGATAAGATAACAGATAATAAGAATCGGTGATTATTTTAGCCTTTCTGACAAAGGGCGGGAAAAAAATTGGGCTACGTAAGACAGTTGACTATTCCATTTTAGACTCAATTCCGCATTTCGATTCGCGTTTTATTATGACCGACGACACTAATGTGTTTTAGCATACATATCAGCTTTTTCGCAGAGTAGAGCGCAGAAGATTCTGTGCGCTTTTCATGCCTCCAAATGTGTCGAAAGGAGACTGAACGAAAGTTTGGGGGCAATTATTCAAGGCCATTCACTGAGATAGCACTTCAATGGGAACATCGAAACAGCTTGTCACAGACACAAGATGCAAAACTGGGGCTACAACTTTTTCGCGAACTATTCACCAGGCTGTGGTGAGTCGTTTTGAGCGAAAAAAGTATTACAGATGCTAATGCTAAATGTAGTGGACGGAATGACATTTTGATGAGATTTCCTCCTCATTGATGCCTTCCTACGACACGGGTTTGACACATCTGTTCTTCAACAGATTGTGAACGAGGCTTTGGGCCCAAGTGAGGCTGACGTGGACTATCCTACGGTTAAGAAACACTCGGTTTATCTCATAGTACAGCATTCTAGAGGAGTTCATCACGCAACTATGAAGTTTACCCAGTTTCATTGTCGTTTGGCAGGCAGTCCGAAGTACTGAAAATCGGCTAGTGTTCTTCTTGACTTCCATCAGCAGATTCTTCCACTCATGTGCAACGTCATGGAGCATCGCCAATCTCTGTCGAACTTGGTCTTGCCGCACATCTTGAACCCAATTGAAGTAAATCGCGAACTCACGGATCTTTTTAATGAATATAGAATCAACGCCATTCGTATCAAATATCTATTCGCAGCGGCTGCTGCGACTTTAATGTATGCCTTTGCGGATTTGCAGAATATGGCGTCAGCAGTGGTCCCCACACTTAGAAGTTGGACAAGCTAAGATCGGAGGCTCAAAAATCAGACCCAAAGGGGAAGGAGGCTCTCGAACCAGAGGTCAGAGCTCCGGATCAAGGCTCCAGCAAAGACGAATCATCGAGGTCGGGCACGATCAAGGCGCATGGAGTGGCAAGCCTACACAGCACAGCGAGGAGGTCTAGCCCCGAGCGAAAAGAACGTTCTTCTTCTCAGGGTTCTTCTCTCGAGCCATCTGGCAGCGACAGACGTTCTCCTATATCTCGGTTCTACAGCTTGAAAAATTTACTTCAAAACTAAAGGAAGAATGCCGAGATTCATCGACAGTCGCACATGGACTCTCCTAAAAACGTTCGTTGCCATTTTTGTAAAGGTAATCATTTTACTGCAGAGTGCCGCAAAGTGACCAGTCTCCATGAGAGATGTGTCCGCATGGCAAAAGAAAGACGTTGTCTTCGTTGCTTGTATGTCCACCCTCTGGACAATTGGCATCGAACTCTAGCGTACCGTGTATGCAATAGCCAGACTTATCATCATCATGCCGTGTGCCCCAAAATGATGAACTTGACATAGACATAGGAAGAAATGTGACAAACCTTTATCGAGCTATGACGTCACTATACGAAGAACACCACGCAGATCGAGCAGTGAATAAGATGTAGATTTTCCAAATTTATTTGTTTTCAAATTCTAAACAATCTGTCGTTCAATTATCAGTTCACGGATGATGAACAAAGCGCCCGGTCGCAAGAGTATGACACTGTATATTACCAGGCCAAAGGGCTAACCGGAAGGATGCCTTGCGCCTCGGGCCACAAGGTCCTTACACGAAAGCTCTGACGTGGCACTCCCAATGTCTAGTGCTATCGCGGCGGACTGGTTAGGCAATTTCATCAGCTCGTGTCTCATTATCCTTTTTTTAAGCTACTTTCGATATTGTTTTAATTTCATTCTATCAGTTACATAAACTTCAAGTTTACCGGAGTAGCCCAGTCTCTGTGAGTCCTGGGAAAAGGAACTTGGAGTAAGTAGGTATGCTTCTTTTTTGAGGCCTATCTTATCTACTACTTTCATGTATGTTATCTACACACATCATCAGTTCTTGATCTTAAAAGAGTTAATGTTCTCCTGGTAACTCCCGCTATGTATAAGAAGATGTAATCTCATTATCGCTCATTTAGTCTCTCCTTATATTTGTCTCATCACGTATTTAGCCTCTTTATGTATTGTCTTGCTATATGTATGCCTTGCTGCATGCTTAGCCTTGCCATGTGTTACCCTTACCACGTTGTTCAGTAGTGCCATATATTTAGCCTTACCTTGATATTGAGCCTTACCAGTATTTAATAAGAAGATAAACATATAATGATGAGCTTGTGTAATGTAAGAGATGTATGTTGTATAATAAGAATAACTGGATCAGGGCTGAGACGGAAGGCAACACGGGAACAGTGACCAGGCATTAGGTAATCCCTGGGTTTTGTGGTGATGAGGGTTAAAATCACCGATGTTCCACCCATGCGGACCCCCTCATGGAACAAATCACATACTCGTAGTTGAAGGGCGTCTTTGCAATACATGAAGCTCCATTGGCACATAGGTGATTGGAGCATGCATCGGCAACTGCTTCGCAGTATGGTGGCTTGAATCCTGGTTCACATATACACCTAAATGAGAAACTCTTGCAAAGAATTTATGCGGCGAGTAAACAGCCTGGTTGAGATCAAGTAATTTTCAGCAATTATCAATTCGTACGGATGTGTATAGGGGTAATCATATCCCATTTTCTCGAGCCGAAAAAAGGAAGGAAGATTGAAGGAATTTGTGATGCATACAACCTCGTCATGAAAAAGAAGCCCGGAGAAAGCTGGGCTCTCCCATCCAAGTGTCGACTTTGATGGATGCTGATAAATGGCGGATCGATCAGACTTTTATATTTATATTGGCTTTCAGTATTATTAAGCTATGTGGAAGCGCCATCCAAAACCTATAGTGTATAGGCGTTCCATCGTCTTTATAACCGTACACTTCCTATTGACTTAAGATAGAAGTTAAAGTCTACTTTACCTGAATCCATCTTTCATCTCGTTGTCATTACACAACTGCAATACGTCACCACGCTCCGAATGCTTGCACGATAGACACTCTCCTCGATGGCACGGATTTTTTTCTCGAGAACAGTTTCCCGTACCAGCGTAGACGCATTTCGTCTCTGCAATAGGCCAACAATACAAAGAAAAAATCGAGCTTAATTTATTTTAATTCAAGGGAATATGGGAGACCTATGTATATGTAGCAGTGTGAAGCTTTTTTTTCACTCAGAGGTTTGCGGTAAAAATCTATGTATATGTTTGATTGTATAGCAATTGAGAGTAGATTGGGACCATTTTCAAAGGCTTGTAGAAAAGCCGCATGTGTGATTCAGCCTAGCCTACACATGATAGCGCTGATGATCATCCCTCATGAAGTGAAAGTCTAAAGTCTTGGGGCGCTGATCAATCTCATTTGGGGAATGTGCCCACGCATTAGACTTCCATTCAAAATCGTTGGAGGGTGTGGAATGCGTATGTGGCTTATACAATGACTTGCGGTGACCAGCGAATGTACAAGTCAGTGTTTTCATCCTCTTAAATAAGTCTGGTACCAAATAACAAGCCAGGAGGGATGGAAGGCTTTGTTAATCTAGACCTGAAAGCCAAACTCGCGACAGTGTGTGTGTGTGTGTGTGAAGTGCGTCACTTGCCACTGCACCACCGCCGCCTTAATCCCCACCTACTGCAGGGAACTTGTACAAGAGTTAGAAATGATAGATCTACAGCTCGTCTTTACGAGTTTCTGAAGATGCTCTGGTGGATTGTGTGAATAGCTGACCTATTAACCGTTTCAATTAGTTCCTCAAGATCGGTGCAGACCATAGAAAGTTCTACCAGTCTTTGAAATAGGTTATCTGCATCAACACAACAAACTCAGTTGATTCTGTAGAAACGGGTTCCGTATTAATTGCTCTTTGATCCGTGCTTTCCGTAATTGTTTTAGGCTGCTAAAAGCTAGAAAAGGACTTTAGCTGGTCATGGAGGATATCGTACTTGAGCCAACTTAATTGTAGAGAAGGTTGTGGAATTTCGAACATCGATATCAACCGGACTTCATTTATGACTCATTATAATAGCTGATTTCTGAACCACTTGCTGGTCAAGTGCAAACACTCTGTTTCTGCTCTCGCATCATTCCTGATACAATAGCAGAGCAGTAATCGAACTAACAAACATCCACCTCCATTTCCAGTTTGGTTGGCCCTTCCAGTTTAATTCTCCTTAATTTTTACTCAAAATTCCATCCTTTGGCAACTGCTTAAAGCCTCAAAAGGATTGATGCGCTGAGAGCGAGGAAGAATAAAGAGCATATATACATATAACACAGTTCCCTCTCAAAACAGGGTCTACTTTGTTTCCTCTGATTCTCATGCAAATAACACCGCCTTTATCCCAAGTCCGAGAACAACCTTGGTCACATTCCTGGCGTGACTTCTTCGATGGCCATACACATGATTGGAGCGAATATAAGTCTACATTTATTCATCTCGAAATATATACTCCTACTATATCACGAAGACTCACCAGTAGGATTCTCCTCGTCGATAGTTTCAGCCATGCCACAAAGGCAGCGATAGTTCTGAGCTGATAAATCTCCCTTCACTTTCAACTCATCAGGAATCTATATATAGTATGTGACACATATATTTCACAAAAAATCATAGGTCGAAAATCACCACACATCATCACTTTTCTCTCTTGATTATTTGCTTCGTTGTGAGTTTGAACTTGAATAGATTTATGTCAAAAAACGCTTGAAAAAACCGCTAACCGCAATACAATCTGACTGTTTCCCACATGGGTTCCTTGCACAGGGATCGTAAACTTCGCATTGCTCGCCGACGTACCCAGGGAAACAGCTGAAGTAAATGATGAAAGAGAATCATCAGCGATTCAATGTACCACAGGATAAATCTCGATAAGTATTGATACTCTGAGGCATATGAAGCTTCATACCTGCCTTGTTTGCAAAATTAGCTCCTCATTTCATTACCTAACCCCATCCTCTCCTGTTTTCATAGATGGACCACACGAAGTCTGAGTGGAGGGTAAAAGAGGAGGGAAGGAGGAACACAGCTTATGAATTGGAATGGTGATAGAGCAAGGATCGTTGGAAAATATACATGCCGGCTATGATGTAAAAGAACGAAAGAATTAGGAAGTCCTTGACCAAAGTTAATGCCCAAGTCTCCGAAACCAGGCCCAAAGCAATGTTGAATATTTCCTGATGAAGTTGGAGACGTTGTAATTCGTCAAAATCCGGAAGTTGACTTTTTGTTTAATATTAAGCACCGAAAATGCGAATCCAGAACATTTACTAGACAGACATTGCTTTTAGCAATCGCTTGAACCCCCCCCCC
>UZAF01016538.1:0-30906 GCA_900617895.1 Haemonchus placei
GAGCCGATGTGTGAGAGCTCGCATTGTCGTGGTGAAGAGTGATCCGTCTCCAGCAGTTGTTTTTCCCGATTTTTTGGAAGTCAACTGGCAAACAAATGGTTGTATACCACTCAGAATTGACTGTTCTGCTTGCACTAGTGGTACGGTTCCGACATGTCCAGTTTCTTCAAAGAAACAGGAGACCAATTGCCCGGAAGTGCTTGGTGCGCGGACAGCTTTTGTTGGATTTGGCTCATCTTGAAATACCCATACGGTCGACTGCTGTTTCCTTTCCAGCTCATACGCATAAATTCATGATCCACCACCTGTTTCGATGTCATAGACGTGTTTCGAAGCACCGCGATCGTATTTTTTGAGCATTTCTTTCGACCAATCCACACGACTCCCTTTTTCGGGGGATTGACAAATTTTTCAAAAACAATTTTTTCACAGTCAAATGTTCATGCAATATTGAATGTATGCTGGTCCCACCAATGCCTAAGGTTGTCCCAATCTCACGATAGGTCACAGGACGGTCTTACAATATTTGTTTGTGCACAGTATCAACGGTTTCCGGAACAACAACTGATTTTGGACGACCTCCATGAAATTCTTCTTCGAGTGAACTACGACCTCGGGTGAACTCACGGAACCATCGATAAACACTGGCCCTGGATGGGGCTTCATAACCAAGAATTGAACTAAGTTCATCCATGCATTGCTGTTGAGTTAGTCCACGTCGAATGTTGTAGAAAATACTCGCACGAAAATGCTCACGATTCAACCCCATAACTTGGCCTAAACAAAATTTTATACTCCAGTGTAAACAACACAAATCGCACTCAAATTTTGCAACGTAACCTCAAAATAGTCAAACTTTACGATAGTGGTGTCAGTTGCCAGATTGTTTCACAGGTGTTACCAAATCTCAAAACATAAAAGGCAGCCCTCGTAGACGGTATACTTTCTGTCATACTGGCTTACAAGAGAAGGTTCCCAAGCCGAAGTGGCCATTTGAAATGAGACCTACACCGCTAGGCGTACTTTTTGATGCTGTTTTCGAATCTGCATCCAAAATCTGCCAAACGATTCTCTGAACGAAGTCATGGAGGTGGTTTCCAGAGAGCAAACACAAAAGACATGGTCGTCGTAAAATTCGACGCTAAAAAGCGTGACGCTGACAGCGTGTTAGGCATGGGACCAAGGATCGAGTTTGGTGGGTAACGGCGTTTTTGCATATTGCAGGTCTTTTTCCTCCAGGTTGCAGAAATCTTTTTATTTTAGTTCTACCACTTCTAGCAAATTTTTATTTGTTCAATGTACAACAGAGAAATTTTTCCAATGAGAGCAATGAACAAAATTTCAATGCAGATTGTCCTGGAGGAAGAAGTCCCGCAAAACGCAAAAACGCCGTCGCCCATCAAACCCGATCCTTAGTCCCATGCCTGACAAGCGTCACGCTTACCGCTACTCCAAGGCGCACCTGCGTTTCTGCTGGCGACCATGTCTTCTAACTAAGCTTGCTGTCTAAGACCATCTCCATAACTTCGTTCAGAGAATCGTTTAGCAGTTTTTGAATGCAGATTCGAAATCAGCACCAAAAAGTACGTCTACCAGTGTAGGTCTCATTCCAAATGGCCACTTCGACTCCCTTGTTAGTTAAAGTTGGTAGAATTGAAGAGGCTAACACGCTCCGTCCATCTTTATTCCTGATCGCTCCTTCGGAGAGACCTGGCCTTTGATCATGTGTTCTTGCACTGAAAGCCTTATTTCTAGAATTCCGCTCTAGCCTTCCGAAGTCGGAATTTTTAGAAATTTGAATGGCAGGCTGCGGGCTTCTGACAAACCCTCGTTCATCCTAAACATTTCTCAATCTAGAAGACCGTGCAAAAACTCCATAATTATCTTAATTTCAGGAACACTTCGTGGAGATTATGGTCCCGTGGACATTCTCTGACTGTTCCATGGATCTACTATTTTGTTTTGCCTCCTTCCAGACCTTCGAAGCCTTTATAAAGGCTTCGTCGAAAATTGGAATGGGTCGTTTGCGAAATGCGCTATTTCATGTGAAAGAAATCTTTATATACAACATTATAGTAATGAACACAAAAAAAAATCCAAATCAACTTAATAGTACCGAACAAAACATGAGGATAGCGTTTATGAAACGTACACAGCAAGATCGTTTTGAATCCGTGCATATTCTTAATTTGTCCTATGAAAACTTGTTGTCCATCACGCAACATATTTTCACCTTCCCTGTCTTGGCCCGAAAGCAGAGACTGCCGGGTCGTTGGCATTTGTCGTTCTCGCACAACAAACCATTTTCCACGTATCCTTTCGGGCATCCTGAAAAAGAATGGGTCTTACAAAAGGTCTTACCCTTTTCCGCTGTTTTCTTATACACGATATATCTAACTAGTTGATGNAATTTGTCCTATGAAAACTTGTTGTCCATCACGCAACATATTTTCACCTTCCCTGTCTTGGCCCGAAAGCAGAGGCTGCCGGGTCGTTGACATTTGTCGTTTTCGCATAGCAAACCATTTTCCACGTATCCTTTCGGGCATCCTGAAAAAGATGGGATCTTACGAAAGGTCTTACCCTTTTCCGCTGTTTTCTTATACACGATATATCTAACTAGTTGATGTAACACGTGCTCTAAGTGAATTTTAAACATATTCCCATATACTTGAAACGGCTCGAGAAAGTAGTCTTGATCCATACTGCTGAGCAAGGTGCTTCTGCTTGAAAGCAGAGATAATCCAAGACTTATTAGCAGTGTCAAAGCGGCTTTCTTCCGATATAATGGAAAGGCCTGTGAAGGCGCATCCATCTACGGTCAAGCTTGTACTGGAGGAAAGGGGAACCGCGGCCTCGGAGCTAAGCTCGGGCTTTCTGACTACGTATCTGGGATGCTCGAACTTTCGTGCTTCCTTATTTTACTCTGAGCATCTTTTTCACTCGCTACACCAAGATCTGGCTTCAATTGAAAAAGAACAACTTCACTATCAGAATGCTTCTTCTTCACACCTTCCAAAATCGAAAGGTTCGAAGAGGAGACTTTCTGACTTACCTATTCATGCAAAAATTGTAAGAACAGGTCGAACATGGGCTAACTTTGCTATCGCTGTTTGGTGCGAGAGTGGTTTGGGGAAAGTGCTGAACAGATGTTGCTTTTCCCTATACCCTCAAGGGCCATATGGCTCTCAAAGTCAATTCATATCAGGATTAAAACACTCCAATGAAACTGAAAGAAATTGCTCGGAGGAATGTAAAGGCAAAATGCGGGCCTGCGACGTCAATTTTAGGATGAAAATGGCAACTGTTTGGTAGGCGTCCTGCTGAAATGGGAGTACCACGGTAAAAGAATTGAGCAGAGAAGATTGAGAATTCGTAGGTAACATGGTGCAGTTATGCGAAACCTCTTCAGACCTCAATGTCAAATAGCTGCGATTGATGCGAGCTGGACTGAGAGCTTTGCAACTGGGCGACCCGAAAAACTATTGGGGTAAACTTTGTCACGGAACCTACTCATTGCTTATATATAACCGGTGGAGACCTTTCAATCATTGCTCATACGATACTGTGGGTCATTCATATTCAGGTGGCAATCAAAGACAGTCGAAGAAAGCATAAGTTGATGGCAGTGGACGCAGCATGCCGACGTGTGCACAGGGCGGGTAAGGAAGTCCTTGGGCAGGAAAAATTACTAAGGCAGTGTCTATCGCGAGTGTCAGTGTTTCCGGGAGTGAACTTGGCACTTCTGAAAAATGCACTTACTGTTTGCTCCTTTGCAGCAGACGTGCGTGTTGGGATCGCACATTTGTCCTTGAGAGCAGTCATCGGATCGTGCACATCGGATCAGCTGATTATTTCTGTCTACGGACGGCTCACCACGCAGTCCTATCGTGCACATCACCCCTTCAAATAATAGCATCAGCAGTCAGCACATAGAAACGGAACTGTTTCAAAGGTCCGCAGAGCTTAAGCCTAATGATAAGGTGAAATCCCATAGGCTTATCCAAACTATCCAAACTCTACTAAGTAACGTACTTTTGCATTCGCCTTCTATGTGGCTATAGCCCGCTCGACAAACACAAACTCCTTTAACACACTCCAGTGGAGAATTCTCCGAAAACTCATCAGTTGAATTACGAGACGGTGAGCACTGAGCAGATATCTGAATGAAATAGAGTATGAAATGCGCTGTTACAGTAAAAAGTTAAAAAATACACCGCCGGATTCCTATNTTTTTTCGTGGGAATCTCGTAGTAGTAAAACTCTTAGGTAATGGAAGCTCTTTTGTTAAGAGAAGGAGATCAAGTTTGAATCGAGGGTTCCAGGCTAGACCTCAGAGAACAAAGACATGCACTTGAACTAGAATGAAATACCCTATCGCGGTAATCCGCGAGTTGCGAGACTTGGGTGAGGCGAGAAAAAGTGTATAGGTCCAGCTGTAATTTTCTTTAACACAGAAAAGGCTTTATGCAATCGGAAGAGTGTTATCGTCCAGATGTGCTCTCCCTTAGAATGTTTTCGAAGACACCATACAAAAGAGCTTTGGCAGCTAGCTGTGGACGGCGCACGTGCTACTTGTCACTCCTCAATAAAAGGGACCTCAGAATCAAGTCGGCTCGCCGGTCTCAGTCCTAACATTGCCTTCGCTCGACAATACATTGCTTCCTCTTCGCCTCGTCTTTTCTATGATTACGTATTATCTGAGTTTGTGCCGCTACAAGCGTATGCCTCAAACTTGGGTTTAGTAGTTACCCAATTTTGAGGTATCCATTCGCTGCTGCGCAATGAAGTGGTAATATTCTGTTGTCTTATTGTGCTGGTGGCAAGAATAGCGTAACAAGAAAGCTAAGCGACCATCTTCGATGTTGGTCAAGGCTAGTCCTCAAATACCCGGACACTGGAACCTATGGACACTATCAAATCGCGGGGAGAAAGCACCCCACGATTTAATAGCGTTTTCAAGGCTACCACCCGATTCAAAATAGGGCTGGTGAAACACGTAGTGCCTTCACGAGTACATGGTCAGTGAGTTTTTTGTCGCTTACTCGCCCAAGGCATCTAAGGTAAAAGACCCGGGCACGAAAGTCCCAAGTCGTCATAGAGATCATTTATGGCGCTCAGACTAATAAAGGCGGAAACTTGCATCAGTCAGTTTTCTCACTCACATGGCAACTGTCTCCATAATAAGCAGTTGAGTAGCACTGTCCATCGTAGTAGATATCCTCCATAGAGATGCATGGCTTTGGACAGCAAATCTGAAGGAAGCTCACTTTTGAAAAGGACAGTCCACTATTGGCATTTTCCATTTCTTTGACTCCTGCGACTCCTGTAAGACTTACAGGTTGATTAGAAAAGACTGCATCTTTGTGACAGTAGTATTCCATTGGGCAGTGGTCGCAACCATAGTCTGGCGGTGCACTCGTCTCATGAGGTTCGCCCACAGGACAAACCGGGTGATTTTCTCCAGGTAACGGGCAGCAAAATCCCTTCATGATTTTTTGTAATGTTTTTAGATTTATCTACAGCAACAATTCTACCTCATAAAATCCTGGTTTCATAGCGTCGTCGAAGAGCGGTACACAGTAGTATTTGTCGGGACAGTCATCTCGCTCACTCCAGTCCGATAATGATGAGTTTGTGCTCACTGAATTAATAGAGCTGGGTTTGGTTGAATAAGCAAGGAAGAAGCCGAAGCATCAAAGGGGAAAAAGACCACGCTCGACTCATTTGAGTAGAATTGAAAGGCCGAAAAGCCAGAACGTGGTGCCCCTTATTAGAGAAATCATTACTTGAGCGCTAGAAAGCTGTAAAATATAATAGTATAGCTGTGGGTAAGTTGAGAAGTGGTTTATACTCTTTCTAGCATCCCATAATCGCAATCTGTAGTTGAGGCCTCATACTCTACTATTCTTCCCATGATATTAGTTTAATTAATTGTCACCAAGTGACTTAGCAGCTAAAATAAAGCTCAAGCCATCAGAATTCTCCCTATTTGCGTTTATGTATATGTAGTAAAAATTCCGACTAATCTGCTCTCAAGATCAACATGGCGAAAGGGTTCGACTTTTTCCCATCAGGCAGACCTCAGCCAACAGTAACGTCGTTTCCAGCTTATATGCCTTGACAATTCAGGCATAGGCCCACAAGAAACTTATTGTTGAGTCACACCATGCCACACTGGAAAACGCAGGCCGAGAGGTAAAAAGTGGCTGCATGGAAGATTCAGTGAAAAAGGTAGCTGTGTATTGGGGGAGAGGAAAATGGAAAGTGAAAGGTGAGTTCATAACTCATTATCATCCAACATGGTAGATGGCTGCTCTTCCGCTCAACTCACTCTGCGTCCTACTTTGCAAAGATGTTTTAGCCACTACCTTGAAGATTTTTACTTGATCAACATTTTGGAAGACAGCATGTCTACTGCCAACCCATAAAATCCTTTCAACTATTACCTTTGAAGATGAAGCTTACTTCCTCACCTAACTTAGTGGTATTCTTCGCCTTCATAGGTTTCCTCTTCTGGCTACTGAACATTAATTTAGCAGCTGCTGATCTCATCGAACAAGATACAATTTTTCCGGAGATCATCAGCGGTTGTCCATTGTTTACGCATTTATAACCTTAATATAAGTATTAAGAGGTTCGATCCGAACACAAAAAGGGCACTAGGCACGACTAGTGTGTGAGCAGAATCTGCTCTGTCCCCAATTAGTAGCTTCTTCACTGAATGGTGATCGTATCGGATGAGCAAAGGATTACTGGTTCTGAGAGTATTGCTCACAGGCACGGTAATCTCTGCCAAGACTCATCTTGCCCAATGCCCGATGCGATTGAGTAAATGTATCGGAGTGATCCATTAATTTGGAGTCAGCATCTAGTTAAAGGTTTTGGCAAATTTTCGAAGCGACGGTTCTTCATCGAAAATCTGTTCTCTCCGCCTCTTTCAAATCCTCGATACTTCAACGAACTTCTCTGCGAATTCTGATAAGCTACTCACTTATAGGCTTACATCCGTCACTACCATCTCTCTGGAAGCCTTTTCTGCAACGACATCCACCTGTTGTACATTCTGAAAAGGCTGAAGAGCACTCCATGTCGGTTTTGCATTTCTCCTGGAAAAATGAGCCTATACTTCGTATTAGTTATGTTACATACTAATATGTTACTGTACTATCCCAATATACATACGTACACACTAATAAATGTACTATTCGCTGCGCTAAATAATGATACAGCCACCCATGATGCTTAGGTTCTAGGGCATTCAGTAAAAGACTCGGCATGGAAGGTATGTGCCCTACTGGGACCGTAACTTGTAGACCAACAGCAAGCCTCATCTCAAGAACATGGGCAGTTCCTCCTTCATTTTCCTGAAAAGGGTGGAACGCTCCTAAAGTCCAAAGAAAGGAAGTTTCACTTCTACGTGCTATCAGTTGATTTTTGTGTTCAACTTTCCATACGTAGTTTCATTTAAAGGTACAGTTCACGATAAAAATAGTTTCTGAGATTCCCCCACAGGAGGAATTTAGACCCCCGCGTATACCATATCTGGCGCTATTAAGTCGGTAAACGGCCCAGTTAGGGAGTTGTAAAGGCTCAAAGATTGGCCCGTGTGTATCCTCGGACGAGTTCCACCGGCATTATAGAGGCTGCACCAATCACAAGGAAACCCATGTAGGAAGTTCAAACGACTTGTCGTGACCCATAACGACAGTGAAAAACAGTTGTGTACAGTTCTGGCTTGCTGTAGTGGGCTTTCTGCGCAATTGCCACAACTGCAATCTTGTCCGAAAACCTCTTACAATGGTGACCTCGTCCGACCTTTATTTCCCCTACTTTTGTGTAGCCATTTTTCCTTCGAAATTGGCGAATTTTCTCGCTTTCTTCNGAGCACTCCATGTCGGATTTGCATTTCTCCTGGAAAAATGAGCCTATACTTCGCATTAGTTATGTTACATACTAATATGNACGTGCTATCAGTTGATTTTTGTGTTCAACTTTCCATACGTAGTTTCATTTAAAGGTACAGTTCACGATAAAAATAGTTTCTGAGATTCCCCCACAGGAGGAATTTAGACCCCCGCGTATACCATATCTGGCGCTATTAAGTCGGTAAACGGCCCAGTTAGGGAGTTGTAAAGGCTCAAAGATTGGCCCGTGTGTATCCTCGGACGAGTTCCACCGGCATTATAGAGGCTGCACCAATCACAAGGAAACCCATGTAGGAAGTTCAAACGACTTGTCGTGACCCATAACGACAGTGAAAAACAGTTGTGTACAGTTCTGGCTTGCTGTAGTGGGCTTTCTGCGCAATTGCCACAACTGCAATCTTGTCCGAAAACCTCTTACAATGGTGACCTCGTCCGACCTTTATTTCCCCTACTTTTGTGTAGCCATTTTTCCTTCGAAATTGGCGAATTTTCTCGCTTTCTTCACTACCGATAAACTATTCCCAACCTTCACTTCCGTTTTGTGAATTGAAAGGGGTACCTCAAATACCATGAACTGTGCCTTTAAAATGTAAAGCAAGTCACTCTTCGAAGTTTCTTTTGTGGTTTAGCAGTTGGTTGAAGTGTTGTGCTGTTCCTGATCCGCTCTCATTGCATAATGGCTACTGGCATTCAAGCAGCGTACTCTTCGGGATGGAATGGTCTTCACTGGTATGCAACAGGAAGTATCTCTTGCTGTAAGGAAGTTGCAGCTACTTCATTTATTAGTATCTCAGCAATTGAAACGACATACAAACTTTCCATGTCTAGCCCTCTCTAGGGCATTGTCTTAGTGTAACAAGCTGTCATCTAGATGGACTTGTCGCAAAGAATTTGAACTAACTTTGAGTCGTCGTCGTACTCTCTTGCATGTTTTTCCATCGGCTGCTATAGTGTAGCCGAGCTCGGCCGGGCACTCACAACGACATTTACCACCACTATCACAGGTGCATACAGCTCCACCGTCGCATCCATCACGCACAAGACATAGCTGTCCTCGCCACGGTAGGGTTCTCACTGAAACGGGGAACGGCCTTCCAGACTTAACTGGACTGGGCGATGTTCCTCCGTATTTCTCTGAATGACTTTTATAAGTTCTTATGTAAGATCAAATGAAGCCTTCAAATTTTCCAGAAATGCATCACTTTTGCTCACCCACCTTCAAATGGTAATGGCTTAGGGGCGATATTGTCGCTTTTGCAGCAGAATCCGGTCTTGGTTTCGCAATACCCACTATCAGGACACGGCATAATTTGTCCGAATTTGATCTGATTCCAAAAGATTTGGTAATATCGTGGAATCAGATACAATGACTTACCTGACACATTACTGGTTTCCCTGTGATGGCGTTTAGCATAGTTTTAGCTGGACGTGGGCACGTTCGAAGTTCTTAATTTCACATCTGCTTCAGTTTTGGTGAAACAACCATCTAGTAAAGTGGATGAATCTTAATATTTTTTACTGCTCTTGCTGTGATGGTCTTGTGATGGCTGAAATATAATTCGTGTTCTCTCTACTCAGCATTGTTCACCCCGCCCTTTTACCTTTCGGTTCCTCTATATAGACTACCTTTCCTATCATTTCGTAGTTATTCGTTGGTTCAAATTCATCGATTACCCATGGTCATAACTACATATGGCGATTTTTAGTAATCCCTTTCTGAAGTGCTTCTATCGGATATGTAACAATTTGGGCCTCACACCATCTTTACCAGTTCGAGAACAGAAATAATGAAGAAGGAAGCTGAATACAGATCAGTGGTAGCACGTGAAAGGTAGCGAGACAAATATGACTTTTCTTCGTCCTTATCTTACTTTGTGGACTTTTGCGCCCTCTCACGTCTATTTTGTGTGAAACGAACATTAGTTAAACAATGGACTTGTAGGCAAAGTAAGAAGTTTTGCAACTCATTGCGGTTAACTTTTTTTAAATTATGAGGGATCATCTCTCAAGATAGAAGTTTGAAGGGACCCATTTTCAACAGCTGGGAATGTGCTAACAAATTATAACAACAGCCACTCACTTGTACAACACAGCCCACATTGTGGATTGCAAATCTGATTAGGACCACATTGCCTCAGCATATCACAAGTTGAAAGTTTGCCGTCATATCCGATCACAACCGATCCTCCTCCTGGACAGTAGTGCTCCGAGACGACTGAAAAATAATCATAATTCCATCGCAAGGAGAATATTGGTTGAAAAGGTCGTGATTTCTTGGAAAAAGTACACATTTACTAATCAGTCGAAGGACCTCAGCGAGCCTTTTCGAGGCAGGCAATCGCATTCAAAAACATTTTTCTCGTAATAATTTTCTATGTGATCTCGTCACTTTGAATCGCCAATACCCAATTTACTAACCAAGGACTTCTTTTCGATGCGGTGGTCGTGAAAAAATTCCATTCGTACGGCTTTCAATTCCAACTCTATGTCGGCATGATTCACCCTGAAGTTGAGTGCTGGAGCTGACATTCCCTCCTACATATCTATGAGATTTCTAATACGACCTGGCGACATTTGCTAGAGTACATTTGACGTGGAGGTGTTCCACATGGATGCCTGTTATTGCATGTTGATGAACACTGGCACCGAAATCTCGCGGGTACAGCTGTAATACTTGACAACTGTGGTGTTTCAGGAAAGGTTGAGCTAGCACGGGTAAGGCTGGTTAGTTAGGGTTAAGGAAGATAAAAATGTCTCAGTTCGATAGGCATGCACGATATATGCCCTGCTAAAAAGGACATATTCACGGGATGTGCTAAAGCAGAGCTACAGAACAAGTGAAGAGATAAGGACACTCTAGATAGATTAGTACTGAAGGTAGTCGGTAGCTCATTTGGTCTTTGAAAGTAAATTTAATTGACCAAACGTCAGAGGAACAGCATGACCACGGACGCGACTACTTTTATTACTACCAATGAGATCGCTCCTAATCTCAGGCTTGGAATGAGTTACGGTCGTCACTGTGGAGCAGTGCACCCTCCCTTGCGATTGGCTGAAGGCGGTACGACCACTTTTTTAGAAGAGAGATTTGCCTCGACAAAGCTCACTGAAGCACCCCACCGCGTTTCTCTCATACCGAGATTGTTCAAGACTGTTGTTTCGAGCTCACACTTCTTCATCAAATGCAAGGAAACTCTCTTATTGTGAAGGAGATTGCTTAATACCCAAGGCGACTCAACCACTTGCGACTACTACGCTTTCAGAAACGGCGAAAGGTGTGGTGGCAAGTGGCGCACTACCACACGCATGGCCACGGGTTCGAATCCGGGATCGCCTGGGCCAACCAAGCCTTCCATCTTTCCGGGTTCGGTCACTTGGTGCCAGATCCGTCCGGGAAAACAAAAGCACTGAATTGTACATCGACAGAGTTCCACTTCAATTCAATGTATAGGTCGCATTCGAATTCATTAAGCCATAGGATTCTGAACCTAAGTCGACCACGGGGCGCTTCCCTCAGACGGAATAGATCAAAGCCAAACGTTTGAAGACATACGTCACAAAGCCAATTTACAGAAGACGAATGGACGGAAGGAGGACATCACCGCTCTGTCGGAGCGTTCCAAAGATGTCGTAGATGATGTGGGATACTCCGTGATTGCTGATTTTGTTGTAGTGGCTTTTGAACTGAACCGACTGAATTTTCTCATCTTTTTGGGTACTCTAACAGTCGCTGCAGAAATGGAAATGTAGCCTTCTACCCTCTTGAGGAGCGACACCCAAAAATAGAAGTAAAGGACATAACATAATGACAACCAATTAGGATGAGTTACTAACCGGAGAAGAGCTCAAAAATCTCAAAAAGTCACCGAGTTATGGACTGAACTTCGCCAACACTCAAAATTGGCTAAAGTATCGACCACTGTAATCCTCTGGTAGCCGCAGAAAACTATAGTATTGGTAAGCCAAGAAACGAAGCTCCTCACACTGCTCAATTATTTAGTGGCTAATCCCAATTTATCAGATAGGTAATCGAAGGTTTGCTATGCTAGGGCATCAAGAGAAGCAGCAAATACCAGAAATACAAAAATGCAAAGAACACAACGGGACTCAACGAGTGCAAGTATGGTAAAAAGCTTATTCTGGATTCGAAAGACGCTAATTGGGCTGCTGTCCTACCGATCAGTTTTTGTTCACTGTGCTTTGAATTCACCTTAAGGAACAATTATCGCTTTTCTGATTGTAAGGGTGAATTCAGAAACATCGTGAAGCGGTGACAAGCGGAGAAACCACAACCTACGAGCGGAAATCAAACGTTTGAAAGTGGACTTGAGAAAAGAGGTAGCACCTAACGCTGGATAAAACAGAAGCATTAAAGATTCAAGTTGGCTGCGATGAAATGGTTGGCCATACTGGAGTATACGAAGCTGCTGTCAAGGCATGTGAGGCCACTGATTGAGCAATAAGAAGAGTTTCGAAGCTTGNGACTTGAGAAAAGAGGTAGCACCTAACGCTGGATAAAACAGGAGCATTAAAGATTCAGGTTGGCTGCGATGATATTGTTGGCCATACTGGAGTATACGAAGCTGCTGTCAAGGCATGTGAGGCCACTGATTGAGCAATAGGAAGAGTTTCGAAGCTTGCAAAGCTAATGACTACGTGCTCATGGTAACTGCGGACCACGGCAATGATGAAAAGATGAAGGCTCCTAATGGCAGCAAACACACCGCACACACCTGTAACCGTATACCGTTTACATGCAGCAGTAATGCCTTCAAATTCAAGAAGCTCACTGATCGAGCACCAGCTCTTTAAGATGTTGCACTGTCTGCACCCACTGTTATGGGTCTTCTCAAGCCAAAAGAGATGAGTGGCGTCTCGTTGCTAGACAAAGTTTGAGCGCTTTAACACTTTAGATTCTCATGATGCCCCGTTCAGAACTATTCTTTTCAAGTGCAGATTAAATTTCTTCAGTATTTGAGCATTCGTTAGAACTAGTTGTTTACGGTCTCCGTTTCACATTGAACTGAAACTAGGACCTTGTTCACCATCTTTCGTCAGTTGTGCGAACTCTAGAGTAAATACTGCACTACTTGTTAGTATCTAGGCGTTTCATCTAAGTAACCTTCTAGTATTTAATTTGTTGGTCGTAAGATCATTTAGGCGGCCTACTGTTAATTTTCTGGTCACTGTTCTGTGTTAGACAAATTCAATAGACCGTTTCTATTTTGATCAATGTTTATTAAGAACCTCTCAAATGTTTTGGGTTCACGCAGATTACTACGAATTCAATCGAACATATGAGGGCTAACATGTTCGAAATCTTCCACGAATAGATGCTCAAAGCGTTTCTTAGCTTGCTTTGTTATATTGTGAGAGGTCCACAGCAGGGGAATCAAAAAGGGCTTATATTCATGCTTTAATTGACCACAGCACAACCGTGCTAGTGTTTTGTATGGACAAAGTCACTCTCAACAGTTAGTCATCAAATTTAGGGTCACTTTGTTATGAATGTTAGCTGTTATCTTATGGAAGCTAGTTAAAAAAAGTTTGTGACAGAAAGGACGGCAATCGACTTACCTGAGTTCCCGTCAACGTCTACAATTAACAATAGAAATGCGAAGAAAATCATGGCTCTGCAAATGCTGATGCTCTTGCAGGATGCAGCCAAGCACTGAAGCCGGCAACGGTCATAAATGGCCACAGGACAGGTGTGCTTACACAGGTGCGGCCAGCTTTAGGCTCTAGGCTTTTCTGCTGTGGTCACGCTATTGATATGTTTGGTTGAAAATAGACACCACTCTCAGGAAGACGGAAAACCCTTCAGGTTTCAGAAAGAATTACTGTTAAAGACCAGTCATTCAGAAGCAGATGGATTCACAGCTCCATGAGGGAGATGAGATTCGCGCTTGTTTGGAAGCAACACAGGTCAAGATAGACGGATGTATCAATGCGGAAAGATCCGAACTACCGAAATTAGCTCCGTAGAAGGGATGGTTTCCTAGTGGGCCCATTCCGCTTATATCCATTTCTACATGAAAAAAATCGTGGAAAAAAACATGCATAAAGGCACAAAATTACAAAGTTGCGCAAGAGACTGGGTAGATAGTCCAGCTTCTCTCGCGTCTCTGTGACGGCCACCGTTGACAACTATTCGACACAAAGTTTCTTTTTCGTAACCCGTTTGCCTTTCAGCTTAAGGATGGCACCGATGTCCGCAACTTCTTTGACCCTTACCTTACTGTCCAATTTTCCTCATTGATGGGAACAAACTCATTCGCTGTATTTGAACGGCCTGCATGGCCATGCAAGACAGAAACCCATTACTATCTGAATTTAATGTCTGTTACAAAATCCAATTAAAATTCAACAAAGGAAGAGGAACTGGCGTTTTTCGTTGTTTTTTGTCTGGGGCTAGTCAAAATTGGTTTTTCGGCGGTAAGTGTTGAGGACGAAGGACTTGAGGAAGAAATTGAGAAGACTTTATTATCCCTGAAACATGGTTTTATAGTCAATTTTCTCACTTTCAAGAATTACTTTTAATTCGAGAAGGTGAGGCTGAAATCGCAGTCGGTGGTGTGCAGAGATTCTGTGAACGGTTTGATGACGGGTCAGCATTCTCTCCGTTTTTGTGCGCTAAAAAACCAGAAAATGGTATGTATTAGTGCATTCGTGTACCCTCGCTACTAGCTACTACGTCGACGAGATTGATGCCATTCACCACCCTACGCTACGCCGTGCACGCCAACTATATAACCAGTCGTTTAGTGGCAGCTCAGCTTCACTTCAATCATCTGCATGATTCTCCCACCTCGGCACTCCTGGTGTAGCCCATATCCGGTGCAAAGGTCGACCGGTTGTAGTGTGTCCTCTAAGTTTGGTATATTATTTAATAATGATATCTAAGTAATAAAGTATTTATAGACATGTGTTAATGCCCTACAAAAATGCTCTTTTCTCGCTACACCACCTATGTATATCCATTATAGGATAGGCCTATCTACACTATAATATGATAATCTAACCAGCTTCTACTTTCTTCCCAGAATAAAGTCTCTGCGATCTAACCTCTTGAAAACTTCGAAAGAAATAGTATGCAGTGATTCAATGATCGTTACTTGAACACCAAATAGACTTGAGCTTCATCATCTCCGGAAAACTCAGTTCTGATCATAATAAATAGACTGATAAACACGTAAATGATAAATATAATAAATTTATGTAAGTTGCACAAAAATCCGCTGCAGATGTGTTCATACAGTTTGTACAGAATTCTTCTAACGAAGGATTCAGCGGTGCTGATACATGAATACAAGATGTATGTCAGACCTGAAGTCGAATCTGATACACCTTCTTCCATTCTACATAAATATGAATAATTGCGAAACCCTGCCTGTGAGCGTTTCTGTATCGATGGTGTACCTCTCCGCGCGGAGTAAACAAAAGTTCTGGATTGCCTTTTCTATAATACAAGAGGAAGCGATTTGATTTTCAATTATTCCACAGAATTCTTCATTACAATACTGGTCTGAGCAACGGTCATCTCACTATACTGTTGTCTTAAGTAGGCAGATGGGATCGAACGAAAACCTCACCCCAACGTTCCCTTTATACCTCCTGAAAGGCACATCTTACGACCCCATTTTTTACTTCTTACTTTACTTCAATTACTATNAGCTTCATTACTCGATTACTTCGAATCTGATGACGTTGAAGTTTTCCACCCCGCGTTATGGCTCACTACTCAGACATTCAGGCTCAGACAAACGCTCTCTGCCTTAAAGTGTTTTTGTTAGTCATTTTATAATTTATAATCACCCACCTTCACCTACGTCGTCATTTTGATGATCCATATTAAACGCTTTAAAAGCGACGGATATGTTCTTATCATCTCGTTCTATCTCTTATAAGGTCAGCTTCATGCGTTGAATACATATTTCGACACGAATCCCACTCTCTTTTTTGCCCTAAACGGTGTGATGATCTCTTAAGTTGGCGGGTGTCGCTGAGGAAGTGGGAGATGAGCCAGAGAAAAACGTAGGGCTGGAAATGGGAAAGAACAAAGTACCTGTCTTTTATAGCTCCTCTACGGTGTGGCCAAAGGGGTTATACAAGCTAAAACAATTGATGTCAGCTGTTTATGGCAACATAAAGAATCCCTTCTGTAAATATGGATAACATTTCGCTCATGAATATCTCATAAGCTCATTCTATGGTTTTCTATGTGAATTCAAATGAACATTCCAGAAGGATCGGCCACTGCCCAGCATTGAATCCATTGGGTACTATAAATTACATATACCGATAGTAAAGAATAACATCGATGTTTACGCTGCTGTTCTTTGCCGAACGGATTGTAATCGCTGTCGTACACAACTGAGATGTTATCGTAAACCTGCTGTTTTTCAGTTGCAATGATGTCTTTTGCCATTGCAAACGGTTCTTCTCCTTTCTCCACGACAAATATTATGTACTCTCAGATTGTGATTTCCTATGGTTTTGTAACAGACCTGCCAATGTTATGCTTAATCCCGAATGAAATGAGGATTCGTGATCTTTCCCTATTTGTTAAAAGAAATTCAAGNGGATGGCGAGCGTTCTGCAAAAGGGCTAATGGGTGTTGAGAAGTGAGCCGGCACTTTTGGGCAGAAAATACTTCCCATTCAGCACTAATGATTCATTCCTCCGCTGGATGCTGCCGTTCACACGAACGCTTCCTGAGCACTTCGTTGTAAAGCAAAACATTCACATTCACAGACGACATTTGCCTTTTCGTTGTGCACCATGAGTCATCTTCAACCTTCGCACTGACCATTTATCACTGAGCAACCATTTGCTGTGTGGGATGTTCCCACTGCTTCCGTAATCTATTGTGTTCAATGTGAAATTGTTTGGGCCCTTCATCAATTCATGTCGTCCTGTTTTCCCTGAACAGTTTGAGCGATATGCTTCTATTTTTCTAGTAGTCCCAAAGGTTCCAACTATAATCCCAGATATTCCTCTGAAAAGCGGGACTGAAAAGAAACCACGGGGTACCTTTCACTGCGGTAGCTCTTGATTCAACGGCTCTGCTCAAATGCCATCGGGATGGATCCGCTTTGTCGAGTTCTCCATTAAGACACCAACGGGTTGGTACTCATACATAATTTGGAAGGTACTTCGATGTTCGACGGCTGCTATATTGGTTCGATAAAAGGTCCGATCTAGCAATGGTGTAGGGTTTGAAGCCCAGAGTGGCATCAACTGATTTTGATCTGACCATGTGCTCAGGCGAAATGCTGCTCATAAGATGTCCTCCGTTTAGTGCACTGTTTGTTCAATGTATTAAGGTGGTCAGCGTCGTCAGTGATAGGGCGTAAACTTCCGGCTTCCTTGCCTTTCCCACTTCGTCACTTGTTCACTGAACTTTATGTTAGTCCATTGTGAACTAATCAATCATTGAGTTTTTGCCACCACCAGCCCATTTCTACAGAATCATATGACCGTCTGAAAATTTCCTGAAAAAGTGTTACAGCGGGAATTGTTAGAAAAACCCGTCTTTATTGCTTGGGAAAGATTTGATGGATGACTGGCTCATTCCATGACTGAAGGGGAAGAGGCAACACATGGTTCGATAAATTCTTCATCGTCTGATCGGCCCATCAGCTGAGTTCCTCGACCATGCTACCAGCGTTGTTTGTCAACCATTTGCGCAATGATTAAGGGGCTGACTTGAGCTAACCCATACAATTCGCTATTTTAGCCACCCGGGACATTCCTTCTCAATTAGGGCTGGATCTCTAACATGAGGTCCATTCTGACATGGCCAACCAGCATTGGAATCTTCATCCATCAATACCTTCCTGCTTGACAGTCAAAATACATAACTTGAAAAGCTGGACTGAGAAATGAGTTTGGAACAAAAACCTGTATTTATGAGCTATTTCTTGATGGCTAATGGTTCTATGCGAACAAAGAATCCTCTGGACCTGCATAATTATGTGGATCAACGGCGACTGAACAAGGATCCCACCATAAAAGAAATGGCCTTTATTGATCGTCGATCGGAGAAATCGACATCAACCTCATTCACCACCAGCGACCGTCGTAAATCTTCTTATAGTCTTTCGAGTATTTCTGCAATTTTTCGTCCGGTTGTCGTCTGATTTTTACTTTTATAAAAGATTTATCGTTTGAGTTTTGATAAGTTGTTTTAAACTAGGTAGTTATCCTCTTGAATAAAAATCTTTAAAGTTTTAGAGGATCTTCAACGCTTTCTAAGAACTGTTGTAGAAAGAAAACATCGTATATTCTGATGACTTCTTTCTCTACTAATCCTTCCCTTGCAACCATTCAACCAGAATTCTAGGATTTGGTCAGAATACGGACCCCCCTAATTGACAAGAGTCTGAGTAGGACGCTCAAAACAGCTGTCGGTGGGGTACTATTAGTGAATAGGTATTGATGAAACAGCAAGACAACCCATCCAATGAATAGGTTTTGTTCGAGAAGAACGCAAGAAGCTGGGTAATGGTACTGGTTTGGACGAGTTTTCATATTTTGATGACATGCCATCGCCTTCCACTTGTTTTGTCATGTTTATGCCATAATTACTGTAGGATTCCCACATTACTCCATATTACCGTAATAGGAGCATCTAAACGTAAACATTTGTGTAAGTTCTCTTTTCCACTCATTCCTCTGTGAGTCCTCGCCTAATTGGTTGACTGCTGACCTCTCTGCTGGAGCTGAACCAATATCGATTCTATAAATTAGGTAAGTTGTTTTATTTCCAAATACGGGAGGTCAACTAAAGTAGATCAAGATATGCAATACGGTAGGATGTGAAAGTCAGTGTATTGTAATAACGGTTGAAGGAAAAAAAATCACATCTTGGCCCTTCACCGATTCACCCCTTCAACGCGCCCACAGGTGATTCATTCAGAAGAGGAGGGGGGCCCTTTCTCACTTTCTCATATTTTCCAGAGGAAATAGCAAATGGCGTTCAGATTTGCCATCAGTGAGGCTATATAGTTTTTGGAGCCTATGCTGCAATGAATTAGTACGAACTATTTGCATTTCGTCATCCTGTTTCAATTATCAGTTTTCTATTTCATAGAGATGGGTTAGTCTAGTGGAGCCCGCTTAGTTGTCATGGAATCTGATTTGGAACTAAATTTCACGTCCCTTGTAATGATTTACAGTCTCTGTCCTCTTGTAAGCTGACTAACTTCTTTAGTTTAACGGTGCCTTTGTGTTTTCTTAGTAGAACTATCCATTCGCATAACTTTTGAATGTGCCATCTCACTTTTTAAAATCCCAAGAACCTTTTGATTCTCTGTGATTTTTGGTTTTGATTTTTTTGATTTTGTTTGACTGGATACTTCATAACCTGTAACCTTTTTCATTTATTTGCTCTCTACACGACCTATGAATGTGCATGGGATGCGCAGTGACTTCCAAACGTTCAGGACTATCTAAGACAACTCAACTAGACTCATTGCACACAACACTCCTCATCTACGACTAGGATACTAAGAAGCTTAAAGCACTCCAGGCGCTCAATCGACACCTTGATCGACGTGTTATTTCCTCTTTAGAAGTCCTTTAGATCTGCATGTGATGCTTTCCATATTGATTCTATTTTATTTATAGAAACACTTCTATGAAAAGTTAGCTCGCTTTGTTGAGACATTTTAAATATCCATTTTCACGCACCAGAAATTCATTGGGGCGTGAGCATTTTGAAGAGCGCACTATGAAAGTTTCTCTCACTTTCTTCTTGTGAGACAAGTATGTTCATTGCTCCCGTCTCTCATTCTCGCTGCTCATATAATTGCGAACAATTGTCTAAGGGCCGTTCTCCACGGAAGAACCATTCTTCCCCTTTTTTATAGCTTCGGGACCTATCTATGGTGCTTTTGCCCTAATTGGGATCCTTTTTTAGCAGATTTTCTCAGTTAGCTTCCAATCTTGCCAACTTTGTATAAATTGGGGTGAAGCCGAGCTCCTCAATGACGTCTGACTGAATAACCTGTATTTTTCCACTCGTCGCGGTCAGCTTAATCAGCAACTGTTCAGAGCCACAGACCCGCTGTCTTTAGGAAAAGATCTATACCGTTAAGGCAGAATCTAATACTTGGGAGTATGAATATGTACAAATCGTGTGTCAGATTAAAATGAAAATCTTGAGTACCGAATGTTTTGAATTGAAATCAAGTGTGTGTAGTATTTTCAAGTGATATATCAACTCTAACCGGTTCACAAGGCGCCTGAATTCTTGTTGACGTTCCACAGTAGCAGAACTTCGTGAATGTTAGACTCAGACGGAAAAATTTCTTATGACATTCCAACGAATGACGATTAGAATGTGTTATTTTCTTGATTTTCCAGTTTTTTCTTTGCCTTCTATGTTTTCAGCCAATGTGCAGCGTCATCGAGAAACCATCAAAGTGCAAAAGTAATGGGCATTCGCCCACCATTTGACGAATCGCGCTCAGCTGTGACTGTTCTAGACAGCAGCATTGATCAACAAAGTTTCGTGTTCCCGTCATTCAAACCACCTGTTTTATATCTATGCCACCTATTCCAGACTTATTTTTCCGGTGTTAGTCTATGGCTTCTTCTGAAGCAACCTATGGTTCAGAATAGAATATCTAAATCAAAGAAAGAACCATTATAATGGTCAGCAATCGTTCATACCGCTACACATTAAGTTTCTAATCGAAGTTGTTCAGATGTGAATCAGAATTCAGCCTGTACTGAGAATAGAACAACTTTTGTCCTCTGGATGGATACGGGATTTCTTGATAGAATATTTCCGACTAATTCTTGATATCCTAGATGACATCCGACCCATGAGCAAAAGACAATTTAACCATGCTGCTTGCTCTAACCAGAGAGTTCAAATGCTTAGATACCGCTTGCTGAATATGTATGAACATTTCCAAAAAGTATGTTTTTGAAAAAAAATCAAAATGTCAAAGATAGTAGCATCGTTACTATCAATTCCAAAGCCCGGTCATCTTTCAGAGTTTCCTCGCTTGACCAGTGACCAGTAGACTTTTCTACAGAATTGGTCTTTGCTAACCTTTTTTTTTTGATCGCATTCGAAGAAACGTCAATTGGCAGTTGTCGGAAATGATGGCTCTCCTGCTTTATATCCATCTTGACTGTCACAGCTTTCAGACGTCCTTTTGCCAAAACAAAACTGCAAAATTCTAGGAAAAGAGAGAAATATGGTAAATAATACATCTTTATTCTTGAAGCTCCAAAAGTTGTAGGATCTCCAGTTCTTTTTCAAACGAATATTTTTGATAGGCTGAAGCGACAGGGGAAGAGAGCCAACGCTTAGACGTATTGAAGTCTGCCAAAAACCTGCTTAACGCCACCTANTGCCACAGGATCTTGTTCATCCTTCGATTTATTTCAGTTCATGAGCAAAATGATTCATTCCTATAGGATCAACTCTGCTGTGACTTATCTCACTTATCAATGGAATCCATGTTTTTTTGTTCATACAGATAATGGTTGCACAAAACAGGTGGGGGGAGAGTTTCATTCTGCCACATACTTTCAGACGAAGCACTTGCTGGTTAGTGGCGTTAGTTGCCATGGCTCATCAGTGACTAAGAGACTACGCTATTAGTTTGAAAGCTAAAGTTTAGAGACTTCAGTCAATCCCATCTAAGGGATGCGCCCACACATTTGACTTCCATTCTGGATCATAGTGGCGTATTAAATGCGTATGTGGCCTATACAATGACCTGCGGTCGCCAGCCGATGTACAAGTCAGTTTTTTTTATCCTCCCAGACGAGGGCTGGTACTAATTCACTGACCCCGGCGGGATGGAAGTTTCTGGGAAGGCCTAGGCGAATACCGATCCGGGATTCAAACTCGTGATCGTGGGTGTGAGACAGTGCGCCACTTGCCACTACACCACCTCCGTCTCGCTAAGCGTTTACATAGTTGGAGTAGTAACATAGCATGCAAAGTTGTAGAGGAACTTGATACAATTAATAAGTGAGTAGTAGAAAAAATTCGTTCAGCGAAAGGATAGGATATTTTAGCCTTACTTAAAGTAATCCGTTCGCCTTATCCCACCCATCCTAAGTCCTGACATTTTTTTGCGTATGTTCCTTTTCTAGGATGGACCAAAGCTCGACATGATCTACGTATTTTTTGACTAATGTTAAATATTCCTGTTTTCGCTCTGCCAAAAGGCCGGTAGGGCTGCCTGTTGGTGACATGTCGTTTCGCGGTTCACTGAGCACTTTAAAAAGACCTCCTACACAGGGCGCTCGGAGTCGCATCATTCGTGCTCTTCGAAAACCTCCCTGTCAGCAACTCCTTCAAACCGTTTCTGTTTTCCTCCTGTCTTATGCATTTCTCCTTGATATTTTCGATTTCCATTTTGTAACATTCTCAATCACCCATTGTATTGATTTTTTGAAATCGGTCGATTCTCAAACGATTTCAACCTTTTTTTGCATTGTCTGAGCGACTTTCGAGCATGCTAATCCCGAGTGGATCCTCAAATTCGAAGACTGCTTGGACAGTAACGAGACTTGATGCTGTTTTTGCAAAGGCAAATTTGATGGCCCATGTTATTAGATTAAAGATTTGTTCTCAGATTCAGAAAACAATTCTTTATGTTGTCTGCGCTGTTCTAGCCTGAAGATTACTCTTTCAAATCGCCGTGTGATCTCCAAAGTCTGTCAAACCAGAATTTGAACTTTACCTCCATTTCACTGTTCATACTACTAGAGAAGGGTAAAAATAGTTACTTTTTCAGAACTTCAAGGCCAACAAATCACTTAATTTCATGTGGTTCCTGCTTTTTCTCTTCGCACCATCACTTCAGTATAGAGGTAATTAGTTAAGTGTCTAGCGAATACTTCCTCTAATAACTGCACTGGTCCTTTCTGTATGCTTTTCCGCATAATTCTAGTCACAAGAATGGTTAGAATACGTGAAACACTGAATTTCGCGGTTTTTGTTATAGACTGATTCGAAGCTTTTTTCCAATATTCAATGTTCTCCTAAGGTTGAAGAAAGCTTATAAGGTCTGCGACTTGAGCTCTGAAAAAATAAAAACGCTTAATCGTTCTGGAGTAGCTTGATTTTATGAAATATTTCGTTCTGAGAGAGGTATTTTTTATTAAGGGCTGATATGGTAGATTTATATTGATATGTAGACGATCCTATTCTGCAGTAGGGGGTCTGCGTCTGCAGTAACTGGCTTCAATACGGTTGTATTCTTTCTAGCTTGGTCCCGAGTCATCACAGTAGGCGGCATCTTTAACGGAGTGACCCGCTATTACTTCCTTAGCTAGCGTTTAGAAGGCTTTAATGTGTACAGTCCCCTACCCAGACCGAAAGTTATTCAACAAAATTAGCAGCACTTCATGGTGTTCCGGTACCTTCTACCATTTTCAATTCAATGTTCATCATTAGTCACTATCTCAAGTCCGTGAAACAACATATGTACATCGTTTCTCTATTACAATACTATGATTAATGACCGCATGGTGTTCGACGGCTAGTGATGTGGAGCTTAAGCGAGTACATATGTGTGTATTCGAATACGAATACGCCGTAAGTCGAGCTCTGTTCAAGTTTATGTAACTGTCCTTGCAAGGGATCAAGTATTCCACAGGGCGGAAAGGCGCCGATTCCGGCAAATGCACTGAGCTCCGTGACTTCGTAGGAGATAGGGTTCACGACCTATTTGGAAGTTCGTTGTTTAAGTTTATTCCAAAGTCCCATTGTCTTTCAGAGATTTAACTCGATTATGTAAGGGTCATAATGAAGTGAAAAATGAAAGCTTTACTAACAGTGAGAGATTTAGGGTTGGAATTACGCCCGCCATGCAACTTGACCGTAGACGTGGGCAACGAAAGGTGTGATAAAAATGCGACCATAAGAGTAAGTGCAGATATTTAGTCTTCTTTGGCATCTTTGTTCAAAGTAAATCATGAAGTGGGAGGGAAGTTATTACCACGAGCTTCTACCACGTATGTTTGTGCTCTCTTTCAACCTTGCCTTCCATTTTCTCGAAGACTACTGTCGGGCTCAACCAGTCCAGAATGATAGGATCAATGAGTAAAATAATAACCAATGAGCATTTGCTGATCTCATCACTTTATTGCTTTAGCTTCTTAACTGCCATACTTGTCGAGGAAAATCGTGAAAGTAATCTTTTCACGGGATATATGAGTGTCGACTTAAAAAGGCGATATAGTTACGCAGCCCTTTCCCAAGTGTAGAATTCCTCATTTTTTAAGCTATCAGTATTCATACTTCGTAGTGGAGCTGGTGTTGTGGCAAATGGCGCACCACCACACACTCACGGTCACTGGTTCGAGTCCCGGATCGATATCTGCCTGGGTCAACCTAGCCTTCTATCCCTCCGAGGCCCTGCATTGGGTACCAGACGTCTGAAAGGACTGTGGCTTATACATCGGTTGGCCACCGCAAGCAAGTATTGTATAAGGCCCATACGCATTCAATACGCCGAAACGACTCTGAATTGAATTTGAATGTGGGGGCTAACCCTTAGACAGGATTGGTTAAACGCCAAAAGCCTTTAGTCTTATTTTTTGAATCGTATTTTCTGTGAACATGATTTTCAGTATCATTTGGATGCAGAAACGTTGAACTGTCTACCGTTCAAATACACAGGATGTGGTGGAAATGCAAATAACTTCCGTACCAGCTCAGAGTGTCGTTTCAAATGTTTGCCAAGTAAGTAAAGCAGAGTTCTAGTCTCTTCAAAAATAATGTGAGTTTCTCCCAAATTCGTAGTTATAAATGCTATTGATGTTCAGTGGACTACTTGAAATGCCCAGCGAACTTTCCTCCTACGCCTAGACCCGACGGTACTGTTGATTGCGATGAGGTAATAAAAAAGTGTCCGGAGGGTTCCTCGTGCCAACGAGGTTTTGTTGTGGGCATTTGTTGCGACAACAAAAATCTTGGTCAGTTTTCTTTTACGTTTGGGGATGGCTCTACATGAGAGTCTATATAATTTTAGGAGGGTCAACGTATTCTTTTCAGAAAAATACCATGCCAATGTGAAACCAGACTGTGGTCACAAAAAGATGGTAAAGGATAAAACGAATGAGTTTAACGTGAGTTTCAGTTGCTAAGGCACTATCCAGACTCATGCTCATTCGCCAGCATTGCTTGAGAGTCCACTTTTCTGAGGGGTCATGAGCTCATGTCCATTTAACACAAGAAACGCCATGAGTTAGTTTTGACTGGATGTTTTGTCAACTGTTATTTCGCCATTTACGCAATCCGAAAGTCTCACAAGTTTGACGAGTCATACAGGCTAAGACAAACTCCAGCCTCGGACCAGTTTCGAACACGTGCTTGTACTATCTGAGCCTGAGCTCCACGCTCTCCATCCCCAACGCACTACTATTAATTACTTTTTAGTGGCTAATTCGGATAACCATACAGACTGATCCACCCATTTGAGCTCAATCTCACTTTGCTATCCGAATATTGATATGTCAGCCAATATTCTTATGTCTCTTATCTAGTGGTGAATATAGTGAAGGTTTCCAATCTTTCCTCAAATTGCCAAAGGAAAAAGTGTACTAACTCTATTTCGAGCCCTAAATTTCTCTAAGCACGAAGCTATTTCGGACCAGACATGTGGCTGATTTCTTTCGCTAATTTGATTTTTCGCGTTTCGTTGGCCACATCCAGGCAGGCGTTATCGCGAAGTAAGAAGACATTAAGGTTTCCCCAGCGAAACTCTCGCACTACGTCGGCCAATTTTTGCAACTGGTTAGCCGTCACCCTAGTGCCACTGTCTAGCAGCTACCAGTAGATCATTCCAGCAGGCCCACGAACAACACAGTAAAACCTGCTTTTCATAAAGGCCTGCTTGAAGCTCCGTAGGTGGCTTTTCTCCTCGCGCAACCCAGTGGCGCTCACGTGGATGGTTCACGTAAAGCACCCAGCGCTCATCTACGGTCACTACGTCTCGTATGTCCTTCCGACAGGGACGAAGCAGAAGAGACTCAGCCACGTGCATCCTGCTCGTCTCGTTAGACAGGCGTAGTTCATGAGGGACCTTTTCACGAGCCCTTCTATGTTTATTTTCGAAATCCTTTAAAAACACTCTACAGCATTTAGGCACGGAAAGATTTGAAAAGGGTTTTGGTTTTTTCCTGGAGGAACATGTTCAGTGTTGCAGGACTTATCTTCCAACCTGATAATTATAGGTGTTACTGACTTGGGAATACCTACAGGGTGACGCACATGAAGTGTGACGCAGAACAGTAGCACAAAAATTATACANTACAAGCATCACAAAATTGTAAACAACATATCACAGTTCGCATGCTGAATGACCATATTTCGCTTCAATGCAAGCATCCAACCTCTTTCGGAAGTTTTCAAGAATGCGCGCAATCGTTTTCATCCCCCACTTCTACAAGAGAGCTTTTTTTTAGAGAGTCCAAAGACCTGCGTTTGAAAGCGGAAGATTTTTGCTCCAGAATCGTTGATACAGCAAAATCCAGTGGATTGAGATCGGGGAGTTTGAAGGTCAAACCTGCTCCGCCCCAAAAACCTGGAAGCGTGATTTCAACAATGCAGCATCTTCTTTTCGCTGTGGGATGGTACCCAATCCTGGGAAAGGTGCAGCTGACGTTCATCGCCTTCCTTTCCGCTCAAGCGATCACCGCATCCTCCAGCCCTGAAGCCCATAAGTTGATTTTTTATATCCCGTCACACTTCATGTGGGTCATCCTGTTTGTTGCACCATGACTTCAACCTCCTTTACTTAGGATATGTTTAAGTTATGGAGAAATTGTTGAAAAAGCGAAGAAGTCTGGAATTAGCGAAACATTCATTCGTACTAGACTGATTATTCATCATTAAACGAAATAGATTTAGATGATCCTGCTGGGGAAGTCTTGTGACCATCACTTCTGTCCAGATGGAGCCGAATGTCACCGCGGCGCATACTTCGCCTACTGCTGCCAATAGCCGTCGTCGATTCGATCGCTTATGTCTCTTGCCATCGTGTTGCTAAGCTTTATTGTGACGTGTACATTATGCTAAATGATAATAATGAGATCATTGGTCAGCACTGGTACCTGTAGAAGTCATTTAATGAACGTTTTCATAGAGGGTGTTTTTGTGTTTGATAGGGTATTATGGCCAGGGTGCTCTCGGGGATCGTGAGCATCACGAACCTCTTTTTTTCGGCGATTGCACCGGATGTCTTTTGTACACTGGATGAAAAGTTGAAAATCCGCAAAATAGACGTGTACGATGGTTACCTGCCGAAATGGGTATTCCTGGAATGTGTGTTCCTATACCCAACGGCGTGCCCATTTGGCGATCGCGGGCTGTGAAGGAGAGGACTTGGATTCTCATAGAGGATCGCGGTGATCGTCCTGAAACCACTGCTGTTAGGCGTGAGAAATTGGGTACGAGTTCTGCCACCCGTCTGAACCTAGCATACCTTCATGATAGATTAGATTTTGAAGAGAACCATCTGACCATAGCAGGGTTCTGAATGATCCCGTAGGAAAGGATTCACGTGTGTAATGGAATCATCCGCATCTTGTTGTTCGCCGGTCGCCTCGATACCGGCAATATCTCCATTCGTCCCGATCGTGAGCCAAAGTAGTACAGGAGATTGTCCTCGCTAGAGGAACCCGGAGCACTGCATTCATTCTTTTCAGAGCTCTCACAGAAATGTCTAACTATCGCGTATATGTAGAACAGGCGTAGAAGAATGGGATTGGGAAACGAAGAAAAGGGGTAGTCTAATCCGCAGGCCTTCATCGTAGAGTAGAAGTTTAGAAGAGAGCTAACAGCCGTGGAGGAGATAAACTAGACTATGTTCTCGTAAGAAGACCGTACAGTGGTAAAAGCTGCATCAAGCCGAAAAAGAGGGCGTTAGACGAAAGATGCTGGAAGTTGATCCCTCAAATGAAGAAGTTCCTTTCAGCAGATCTGGAGCAACACTGTGAAAGTCATCCTACGATATACTAAACAAACGGTGGGTGTGACCAGAGTTGGAATGGAGGAGACAAGGAAGCGTGCGTCAGTAACGGGAAAACCAGCTAGTTACAAAGCAAAAAAGCCGTCTGCAATGCCGGTAAAAAACACAAGCTCCACGACCCTTGGCAGCATAAAGAGGATGCAAAAGTCTCGCTAAAGCCGAAACGGAAGTGATAGCTCCACTACGAAGAAGAAGAAAAGTTTGTTCTATAGCAGGCAAAAGAGCAGCGATGAGATGTCAACGATTGTGGAGTAGTGAGGGCTGTAAAATGCAGAGACTATACAATCCTTATGTAGCCTGTTGAGGGCAGATAGGAGGAATACTTCGACAGGCTTCTGAAAGAAAATTCACCATGAGAACGGCCCCTATATAGGTGCCAGCTGGCCCTTTTGCACTTTGGACAAAGGATAAGATTCAACGAGAAATAGGGAAGTTAGAGAATTTGAAATGGGTTCCAGTACATTTATGGGAGCCGCAAGAAGAGCAAGGAATCAGGCGGCTCACCTTAGTCGTGAACGATGGGATCAACGGAGAAAGAACACGCGATGCGTGAAGAAGCAGTACTGTTGTCGACGTCTTCGAGTAGGAAGGGAATGCGATGGATTGTTACAACCACCGTGACATCAGATTGACTGCGTATACCACTAGACGACTGCGCCATAACCGTTAGGCTATGGAAACTGTCAACAGGTAAAGAACGAGAACCGAAAGCCAGAGAGTATCCTATCTTCGTTACTAGACAAGTGGTGGAGAATCATGGAGAAAGGCGTAGACTCTGCGGTCTAAATTCCTGTATGCGGAGAAGGCGTTTGACTGCCTACCGCCACAGTTCTCTCGACAGCGCTCCGAGAATGAAAGGTTGTTGACCGTCCACTACCTTCATACCGTCTGAAAGAAGAATGAGATATATTGGCTCTCAGAGCTTGAACAGCATTCGAGGACGGCGACAAAACAACTTAGGCGGGGGGAAGGTGGGAAGAGCACATCAGCCAGGGAAACGAAAAGCCAATACTTCGAAGGTGTGCTGGCGAAGAGAAAGTCACAGTAAGGTCAAAACACTATAGGGTCCGTGGCAGACCAGATGATTGTAGATGACCCGGAGATTGAGCACGAGCCAACCGCCCTGGTAAAAAAGCTGTAGAAAGCGAAACTCTAGCAGCGAGGTAGTGCTCGTCAATCTTCGTTCCTTTTCAACAGAAGCTTTACGATTTTCGTGACCTGAATCTTTTTTCAAGTGGGTGCCTCTTATTATCAGACGGACGCCAGTAGTTCGTGGGCTCTGAAGGAGCAAGGCCTAAGTGACCGATTCGCTGATTTCGATTAGTACGACCTGCGAAGACCTACATAGCTGACTTCTTGTCCGACTGTGGGCCCATTTTCTTTCTATATTTGGACTCTATGTTATCATTGTCGGTTCTGTGTTGCATTGATGAATTTGGAAAATGTTTTGTGTCGCCTCGCATTGGAAATAACCGTCAACCAGACATCAGTCTTTAACGAAGGGGCTTTACAAGAATATGTCCGGTCGTATTAAGAACTACACCGATACAGAGAACCTTCTCAAACTGGCAGTGTATCAGAAGGTCATGTTGAAATTTAGGATCCCGCGAAGAATCAATTCTGAACCCCTTGCTCTCTCCTCCAGCACATTATGCGAATAGAAATCGTCAATGGGCCCAAGACTAACCTCCACAAGCAACGTTGAGCGAAGAGCAGAGAATTGCTGCTGAACTGACTGAAAAAGTACCGCAAGATAAGGTCCTCTAGTTGGTCATGGGGAAGAGTCAGAAATGTGGAAGATGTTTATATTCGAGTAGTGAAAAGCTGTCGTTTATGCTCAGCATTGCCAAAGCTGTAAACGATCGAGCTGGGAGGGTATGAAAGGTATTGTGCTTTTCAAAGTTCTCTGTGACCTGTTGATCTTCTGTACAACTAAATTAGGCTGTTTATATGAGCCACAGAAAAAGGAAGGCAGGAATCAGATGATCTCGTAGAGTAAAATAAGTTTTTATCTGCGTTTATTTCCCGAAATTTGAAACGTTTCTCTACTATCTTGATACCAGTCCATTTCACTTGTTTTGCCATTTTTTCGTGTAGGAGATGTTGGATATAATATGACCAGTCGGATCGCCCGGCTAACGCCAGGCTCTCCTCCTTCTTACGGGTTCGCCCGGCTACGCCGGGCGTTCCTCCTTCCTGTGACAAATTTGCTATGCGTAAATAATAATTCGGATTCTCTTTTTTCTTAGAAAGCTCTACACCCTAAGAATTAGCTCCGAATTGGGAGTGATTGTTCTTGTAAGCCATCTTCGCTGTGTCCGAATAGAACATCGTATAATATCACAAAGGCGATTATTCAGAGAAAGATAGTATTCAGAGAATTCACCGCGGCTGAGGCTACTATGTTAGCTACCATCAATGTTCCTCAATGGTAGCGGTCGTAATCTGATAGCAAGAAGTGGACCAAATTCATCTCCTTATAATCACGCCACTTACCTTTCTTGTCGAATGAAACATATCAAAAATCAAAGCTAGATCGTAAATAAGAAAGGCGCTAGGAGGTGATTGGTGAGTGGATCTTCTTCTCTGGGGCCTCTTCTATTGTCAGTGTTTCCATCCTCCCTCCTCCTACTGATTTTGCCCTCCAAGTCCACGGGATCAGGAGTTATGGATTTCCACTCATTTATTTCGCGGAAACCCGTCCCTAGGGGGTGGAGTCCGGCCCTACTACTCATCATAAGTGCTCCCATACTGCCGCCTGCCTCCTATCAAGTTTAAACGCCCTGAAGCCAAACTGAAAATTTTGGCGTAACCTCGCCTTCTATGAGCGGGGTCCAGTCCTCCCACTTACGATAAATGTTCCCATCCTGCCCCGTTCACTCCTACCAAGTTTGAACGTTCTAGATCCACGGGGACAGGAGTTATGAATTTCCGGTCAGGCACACACACCGACACACACACACACA
>UZAF01016538.1:31978-56949 GCA_900617895.1 Haemonchus placei
CTTTTTAGTCTGAAATACTGAAATGAGAAGGGCGGAGAATGATGGAAGAAAAAATGAAAAAATGAATGGGGTAACCTTGTACTTTGTCAGTAAGAAGTTCCAGTGTCGCAGTGCTGGCTTCACTATGTACTCACTACATTCCGCAAAACTCATTCCATCCCATTAACGTACCCATCCATTTACTGCTTTACATGTAAAGAGGGAAATGTGAGAGTTTCGTTGAGAGAATGGGTTTTCCATATCACTACCTTTATCATAATCACAAACGTTTGCGGACGGACACACCGACATACCGACATACCGACATACCGACATACCGACATACACACAAACCGACAAACCGACACACCAAGTTTCCGCTTTATAAATGAGAGAGATATTTTACTTTGGCTTATCCTTCGGGATTGGTTCATTTTCGCAGATTTTCTCGCTCATCCCATCAGCGAGGTGCATCGACTTAACTTTTCTGTCCAAGAGAGTGTTCATCACGAGGTAAGTAATCTTTCGCCGAGCTTCATTGCTATTGATAGGTGAGCATCAAGCTGATGCCCTCAGTCTTTGATCTCACTTTTCTATGACGGGATTGAATGAAAATTTGTTTGAAAAGCTTTTCCATTTTCGAGCCTTTGCCTAAGCTCAGAAACTGGAGGCTCTCAAGTCTTCTCTCACTTATACATCTTTCCATGCCTCATTTCACTTCAGTCATTGAGTGCTACAAAAGATTAGCTCGCTCTAAATAAACGGTACTGCATGATGGAAACCAACAGCACATACATATCATGCCGTTTGATTTTGAGGCTTAGATTAAGGCCGCAGGGGCAAAGCACTAACTTAACACCCTGAGTAACCTTGATTGGAGTCAATAAACATGAGGGAGTAATCGATATGGTCAACGATTCCTTCAGAATGAACCAACAGAATATCTGTTCATCAGGTCTGGTTGTGCTCAACCCGTGTTCTCAGTGCGCGCTGTCCTTTTCGGAGAGATTTCAAGGGAGTATGTTACATTGGAAAATCACCAACTTTCAGTGTATACTCCACCAACGGAATAGAATGGAATCTTTTCTGAGGCGGCTGGCTGTTTTTGGGCTACTTTCTTCATACATTCATGCTCAGGATTACCCTGCTGATGATTATGATATGTCCTTTGATGGATATCCTTTCCACCAATCGGTGAGTAAAGCGAATCTAACTTTAGCCTAACGAGCAACTTATGCCATTACTTGGTCGTGAGTACGTTGGTGTAACGACTCTTCAGCCTTCTGTCGCAAAGTCGCAGAATCGTGAAAGTAGCTGGCTAGAGTGAATAGCTGGTCTTGAGACTTTAAAATGAACGGATTCAAATCAAAAGTCGCTGAAACCTTCAGTGTTTCCAGTATCCGCACAGCATTGATCGCCCTTCTCGTCCCTATCCTCCTTACAGCCGACGCGATCACCGTAAATTCGGTACCAGCAATAGGGGTACGTCATTTTTCCTCTGACTTGAGAAGTTGTTCACTGATTAACATCTGAAAGTAAACAAAAACAGCTAGCTATNCTATAGGACATTGCAGGATCTCGAGATTGCCATAGCTGCAAAGAAATCGAAAATGCTTGTTCCACGTCTGCTCCCGAGGACCAGGTCAAATGTGCCAAGCCGAGTGTTGTGTGAGTTCGGGAAATTCCTAAATTTGCAAACAACTTACTTCACCAGTAGTAACTATTGTGAGAATCATATTACCTTTCATTTAATCCTCCTTCTTACAACTATCGTTTTGTTCAATGTTCTGATTGCCAGGGTCACTACCTAATAAAATGATTTCCGCTAATCCCGCCTGCCCCCATGCTTCAAAATTCTAGTCCTTCCGATGTCACCATCATCAAAAAATCCCAAGCAAGAAAAATAAAACTACATGGTAATACACCTTCAGACTTGCTGTTCGCAAATCAAGGACAGCACGTAACTCTACATCAGCTAGATATCCTGTCTTCTACCTCCCGAACTACAGGCCCATATGTATTCGTCACTTCGAACAGCTTAAACTGGCGTCAGTGGTAGGGTCGATAAAAGCGAACTCATTTTCGACCATCAGCTATCGAGCGGTGTAATCTGTATGGGAGCTAGTAATTAGACCAATCGAAACTTCCATCATTCGCCACTCAGATTGCGACCCCTCAAGCCTCAAGGACTCTCCTCTTTTTCATGATGATCCTAAATGGACCGGCTTCCCAGGTTTGATTGGTTTGAAACGTAACTTCTGTGCGAATGGTGCAACCTCTACAGCTTTTACACGCTTGAGAGCTCATCTACCTTGGGTGTGTACGTCGACTAAGCCGGATTTTGGGGCACTTATCACGCTCTATTGGGCCGTTATTCGGGAGAACAGTGTCCGTTGTGCTGTCTTTGGAATTCACTTCCATCTTATAAACAGACCTCAGAAAGCATTTTCATCGTGAATGTACCTTTAACGTGACATGACACCTTACCAACGCCTGCTGTGATCTGCCGCACGCATAAACGCTGCATTTATAGCAGATATCGAAGGCATTGTCCATGTGAGGGACAATGAAGGAGAAATTATATCACCGTGAAAAGAGCAGGTGATCCACAAAAGTTGAGCTGAAATGATGAATGATGGATTAGATCTCACTTTCCTTGAATCACGTAACCTAAATTAAAAAAAGGTTTGGCTCGCCAGCCACGAACGAGGCGATTAGTTTGGTATCCTGATATCCAATCCAATCCACCATTATATTTCAGATACACCGCGGTAAAATGTCTTTATGCCAATGTCAAATGTGAGTATGCAGACCACTACAATGTTAGACTGGAGACACCCAGTGGACAAGTTTTGGCAATCGGAGAACAAAGCGAGACAGTGGCTAAGTGCCGAAATGGAAAGTGAGCATGCGTGGCATTTGAGATTTTTGAGGAAAACCAGGAGAAGTGCTTCCCAGAGTTGATGTAATAAACGGGATACTTTCCATGATGGTCAAAAATGATAACATTGAGTCTGTAAATGACAAGCGTGTTTGGCAATCAGTAGGTCTCTCACCGGTAGATGTGTCTGAGTTCTTCTCAAAAGAGCACGGAGGACACATACATAGGAACCTGAAAAACCTATTAACCTGGACCGCCTCCTTTTTTCATAGCGCAGTTTGTCAGACCTTGAGGATTGTTCTGTTAGGAGAAGATCGTATTTTCACAATGCGGTCAGTGGATTAGGCAGCTTTTAATGGCAAGGAGCGTCTCTGTACATTCTATGTGACAATAGCTCCGACCTGGACCTTTATACTATTGTAGCAAAGAAAAAATATTATAAACATTTTATTTTGACTAGCAGGCTCTTTTTTATAAAACCTAAAGTTTGGGGTAAGAAATTCCCTACAGAGTAGCAGCTATGTCCCATCCCTCCTCAACCGCTCACTTAATTTCTAGGTACATTTGCGCACTGATGATTTTTTCCTTTTTTGCGAATAAAAATGAAATGCATTTATTAACCCGAATGGCACTGGCTTGAAAGCCGATACCTCCCAGAAGTAAACACACATCTTTCTGTGGGAGTCTAACCTACGAGATCCACGCACAATTAATATATGGGTCCAGGTGGGGAAAGAAGTCCTTTTTATCAAATTCGTTTATCGAGAACTCTGTATGTGCATCTCTATTATTTATAAAGCAAAAAGGTGGTGTGTCGGTGTGTCTGTGTGTCGATTTGTCGATCTGTCCGTCCGCAAAACTTTATGACTACGATAAAGGAATTAATATTGAAAACTCAGCTCCATCCAGCATTTCCTTCTTATATGTAGCAGTAAATCGATGGGTAGGCTAATGGAGCGAGTGCTGCAGAATGTAGTGAGTGTGGAGTAAGGTGAGCACTTTGACACCGTACTTTGATTGACACTGGCATGTTGTCATGTTTATCTGTACAGAATTTGGAATTTGGCTACTCTATTCATTGCTCTTTCTCCATTCTCTACCCTTGTCATTTCGGTCTAACAACGCGCAGTGGAAGTCCTTTCTCTCGCAAGGCGAAGTGAAAATGATGGCTGACCCGAACTTTCTTTTGAATTTAGCAAATGAACATATTTGACACTACATATCGAGTTTTAGTGGTTCTGGGGTTCTGGGGGAGGGGTGGAAGGTAGAGGAGCAATTGGGCTGTCGAAAAGAGGAAGGGCAGTGGCCGGCCAACACTGCAAGCCGCATGGAGGGGTTGCGGCTCCGGATACCAGCTTAGTAGGTCCGCCAACCTCTTGGGGTGCCCAGATAATACAGGCAGCTGCGGGTAAGGGGCCGGCTAGGGGGAGAAATTTACAATAGCAATGATAAAAAAAATATTGCCTTTTCTCTCTTCAGCATTTCTGTAAAGAGAAATATCATTTGCTCGGGATCTCATGATCTTAACACTATTGATCGATAGACCCTTTCTTCGTTAGCATCGCTCGCTCAACGCCTTCTTTATGACTGACCGATCTGATTAGTCAGCCGAAAGATTTTGAATGGTAGCTATTATTGTTTTCAACTGTTATAATATCAGTATCAAACGACCACGACCAATTTCCATATTTTGGTGGTCGTATTAGTTTCCCTGCAACTGATACTTTGCGGTGCATAATATTTAAAGATTGGAAAAGAGTGGAAAAAGATTACTTTTCGTTGCAACTTTTTGACTATGCAACTTCCTTCAAGTTCTTAGCAACATTTTTACACTTTTCAAGCCGTTGCATATTAGATTGGACGATATGCATAGTCAACCAAGAAAAACAGCACCTGAAATCTGATCAACCCGTTTTCTACTGCAAAATTATCTAATAATAAGTGCAGCTTCCTTTCTTCAGAATAAGCTTGAAGATCCGATCCGGCATCGAATTCCAGAGCTTCTTCAGAAGAAGAGGTGACGGACATTTCCACTCCATAGTTATGGCTCTTCTCAACGATTCAACATTGTCATACACTTTACCATTTGCATAGATCTCACATAGTACATCCCAGATATTTTTGATGGGGTTGGGGCCCGGGCTGTATGCAGGCCATGACAATAACGGGATATTATTGGACTGCGAATAGGATAGAGTACTCTACGCAGCGTGAATCGCAGTGTTGTTTTGCAAGAACACGTAATTCTTGTTGGTGTTCTTCTTGATAAATGGCACCAACGCTCTCCCAAAAAGTGACTGGTAGTCTTGGCTTGTCATTTTATAAGACGTGAATTGTGTACCAACGGTGATGTCGCCACAAAACGCTCCTCAAACCATCAACGAGAGGCCGCCGAAGCTCCTTCGGGACCTAAGTAGTTGTTCTTTTCGTATATCGCGCTAATTCAAGTTTTTCCGTCTGGCCCATTCCCGTTGGATTCTTCTCATCAGAAAAAATAACCGAAAAAAAGACAAACGTAGAAAACTCAAATTTCTCATAAAGCTAAGCAAGTTTCAGAACAGACCTTTGTCCGATCTCTATTCATCTCATTCCCAGCGAAGGAGGGCCGTTCCGCTCGATGACTCTTTGTTAGCCGTGGTGCAGCCTTCATCTTTTGTGAAGCTATGTGATCGGACGATTTCAGGACGCGAGACAACCCATTTTGAAACCGAAATCCCATAATATGCAGCTCACTCCCTCGCCGTTCTCGTAGAGTTTCATGCCATATTGATCAACCGACGCTTGTCGCGGTCAGAAAGAGTTGGTTTTCGTCCTGGCTTCTCCTTCGAAACATTTGTTGACTGCTTCTTTACGACACTTGCAACTGTACCCTTAAGAATGTGGAGTTCGCTAAAAAAATTTGAAGATAACTTTTTCCAAGGCGACGTAACGCGCTATTTCGAATCCAGTCTTCGTTCGTAAATCGCGTGTACCTGCGCATGCTTAATAAACAAACATGTGAGTATGTGCAAATTACAGATACAGGGGAGGAAAAGTCGAAAAAATCAATTACCATAGGTCGTTCAATCTATTGTGCACCGCAAAATAATCAATATTGCCCCGCCAGAATTTTTCAAAGGCACTGTCACCTAGTGATTATCGCGCCAAAATCATTTGACCCCCTCTACACTTAACATGTCTGCGGCAAACATGTCTGCGGCAGAAGCATCAGAAGTTTCGGCTCCTCTCAAAAATTAGGTTTTTTAGAGGGTGCAATCTATTGCGCACCGCAGTGTATATGAACGAAGAAAAAACGCGATAATCAACGAGTCACAAACATCCGTACATGTTTGTGGAATGATAACAATAAGGTCCAGCTTATGTTCCCTTCACATGTTGCTGAAATTAATTAGTAATTTATCTTCTCTTCTAACCAACACATACTGAACTTTGGCGTGATTGTAAAGGTGTAGATAAAAAAGAACAAGTATATAGGACAGAGATGTAGGGTAAGGATAACTGGTAGATGAGATCATAGCACCGTTTGCTCACCAGTTTTTTTCCTGTCCTGTGTTAAATTTTGTGTACAGGAAACTGTCATTTGTTTGAAAAAAGGAGTGGGGAGTTAGATTTACTACAACTTTATCAAAGAAGGAGGGAAGCTTTCTATTTCTGTTGTGTCGAAGACAGATTTCGAGCTCTCTTTCAGTTTCATACGTTCACTGAGCTAAACAGTGGAAAAAATTGAAACTCAGGTAAACAGCGGTAAAAAAACTCAAAAACTGTAAACTTCGAAAAGGGGAAAAATTCTTCATTTCAACATTTCTCGGGATAGGGTGTTTGACTGGTATGTATATAATTGATCATGGTCAATCAGGGTTTAATGATAAAGTAATTTGTCATTCAATCACTCACCCTCGAATCACATTAGGACTTCATGCAATAGTAGGTTATGTGAAGCTTTCTTGGCCGACTCTGATGCCAGTTGACCATTTCCCCTTCACTTCTTCCCTCGTGAGTTTGAAAACACTGATCTTTTACAACTTCAAGGGAGTGAATAGAGTAGAGCGAAATCGCTCAGGCCTCTCTAAATCATCTGTCTCGGAATCTAATTGCCGTTCACCACTTTCGCATTGGAGCAACACTGTGAAAAATTGGCACTATTCACACTTTTCTGCCCCACTTTGTCGAAAATGAGCTGAATTTCTATCGACTTTTTTCAAGAAGATGAAACCGACTGGAAACTTGCCTAGAGAGGTAATTCGGCCCGTAGAACACGAATATCGCATCCACTCGCCATGAAACTTCGTACTTCATACTTAGGGGCAAGTTTTCAGCAAGATTGGTGACCTAGCTCCATTTGGCGCCGCTGCCTATGGCGCGAGCACTAGGCATCTTTATGACGAATGAATCCGATATTCGTGTTCTACGGGTCGAATTACCTCTCTAGGCATCTTTCTAGTCCGTTTCATCTTTTTGAAAAAAAATTCGATAGAAATCCAGCCCATTCTCGACAAAGTGGGGCAGTAAAGGATAAGTAGTGCCGAAAAATTAATAAGATTTTCCACCAATATTGGGAAAGAGAGGGTTGGCATGCTAATAGTATGTTCTAATTGAACATAATTCTTCAGAAGACGGTCAAAGAGTGTTTTTGACATTGTACAAGAACACATCAATGACCCCAAATGAAGAACATACATGGTAAATAAAAAAACAATTGAAAATACTAGCACGAAATTGATAAAATAACACGATTCAACGAAATAAAAAATAAAGAAGAAAAATTCACAGTAAAAACATGAATATAATCAAATTTACTTACCTTTTTGTCCCGGCGAATTGATCCTGCAGCGTAATTCAACTTAATAGCAGCAGGAGAATAATTAGCCCTAACGAAGAAGTCAAAATCAGCTGTTTTGTTGTGTTGTGTGGAACAGGGAGGAGCGGTGGGTTTAGAGCGATGCCGTTCGGCAAGTAAATAATGAACCACCTCATTGGAAGCTGTGCCTGGGTTTTTCCCGAAAGAGCATGGAGTATACATAGGAACCTGAAAAACCGGTGAACTTGGGAACGCCTCCTTTTTCCATAACACAGATTGTCGGACCTTTAGGATTGTTTTAAAGGGAGCAGAATGCATTTTCACAATGAAGTCAGTGGTTCAGGCAGCTTTCAAGGGCAAGAACCGTCTCTGTACATTCTATGTGACGATGGCTACCGACCTGAACCATTATTGTTTTGTAGCTAAGAAAAATTTCATTTTGACTAGGTTCTTCTTTACAGAACCTAAAGTTTGGGGTAAGAAAGTCCCTGAAGAGCAGCAGCAACCTCCGATCCCTCCTCAACCGCCCCTTCATTGTTAAATACATTATGTGCGGGCCTTTGCACATTGACGATTTTTCCTTTTTTGCGAATGAAAATGAAATGCATTCATTAACTCGAACCGGCTTGAAAATCGATGCCTTTCATAAGCAAACACAATTCTTTCTACTGGGAGCTTAACTTACGAGATCCACGCACAATTAACACATGGTTCCAGGTGGGGTAGCAAACCTTTTTACCAAAAGAGTTTATCGAGAACTATTTATGTGCATATGTACATAATCGATTATGGTAAGGGTGTAATGATAAAGAAATTTGTCACTCAGTCACTTACCCCCGAATCACATCAGAGCTTTATGCAGTAGTAGGTTATATGAGGCTTCCTCGACCGACTCTGATGTCAATTGACCAATTTCCTCTTCATTTCTTACCTCGTGAGTTTAAGAACACTGATCTTTCACAGCTACAAGGGAGTGAACAGAGTAGGCTAAGACCACTTAAGCCTTTTAAACTACTCTTCCCTTACGGAAGCAAAGAAAATTGAAAAAGGCTCGAGCTCGAGGTAGATATGAACCTGTGATGTTCATTGAAGACTGGCACACATTTTGCAACATATTCAGGTGGATGTCAAAGGACTCGCGGAACACGAAAGTCAAATTCAACAGTCTTCGATGTATTCCTACAGAAGGCATGCGATTTTCATTTTTACGGTGCATAGATGTCTTTCAGCACCTCCAAATCAAAAATAAGTTCCAATCCACAGATGGATCGTACAGCAATGGTTGAGAATCAAACCCGCCCGCATTACGTAATATGACAATCCCTTCCACGCTTGCTTGCGAGGTTTCAGGGAAGAGCTAAATTCTTTACACTTTTGAAAAAAAAGAGTTCACACAGTTTGATAAAGCTGGGATCGAGTAAAGATAACGACAGAATACTGAATCTCATAATGGGTTCAGTTTTCCTGTACGTACAGTTTCTGAAAAAAAAATTGAGGCCCATAGAAGGAAGTTTCTAGAAAGACTACTATCCCCGTAATGAAATAGTTTCATAGCTTTCAACAGGAAACATAAACGCTGATCGCAGTTCGACCATTGATGAGGATTTGACACAAAGGAAAATGGTATAATCTGTGCAGGCTGTTATTCCAATAGGCATTTCCTTGAGGAGAATTGTGTTCAAATTCTGTTGTGCAGTCCAGTGGGATATGGGAAGGTAGTAGTGACATCAAAAAGCTTACGCTGAGCTCCCTAGTGTTGATGATGATGTCGGAGAGTCATGCTCTAGCCTAGAGTTTTATCTTTTTCTTGAGAAAGTGTTATGTGTGGTCCATTGAAGGCACAATTCACGATGAAACGGTTTCTGAGATTTTCCTATGATATGAATTTCAGGCTTCCTCTTATACCCTACCTGCCGTTATAAGGTCGAAAAACAAATAAGGGGACAGAGATTGTGTCGTGTAAACGCCACACTCATAGTGGACGAACTTCAGCGGCTTTGTAGAGTCTGCACTATCTCAGGGGACTCCCATGTGGGAGGTTTGAACAAATTTTCATTACTCAAGGCGACAATGAGAGGCAGTTTCGAACAAATTCGGCTTGGTGTAGTCATTTCCTTGCAATGGGAGCAAGTTAAATCCCGTCCCAACACCCCTTATATGCCATTCGCATCACGGCGATCTCGTACAACCTCCACTCCCACTACTTTTTGAAATCCCTGAAGGAGGCGGATTTAATCGCTTCCTTCGCTACCGATGTACTTCTCCACATAAAGACTTCCGCTTTCGAACCTAAAGAGGGTACCTCAAAGTCATCGTAAACTGTGCCTTCAACAGTAGCACGAAGCGATGGAAAGGTTAACAACCACATGCTCTACAAATGTACGGGTTACTACCTGAGCAAAAATTTCTCGGAGCTGACAATAATCGACTGAAGCACTTTTGGGATTATAAACCGACTCATTCACTTCACCGCATTATGATTTTTGTACTATTTTCCAAACAGAATAAGATTCAGGAAGGAAAGTGAGCCGGCCTTGCAACCACAGTCTTGACATGGGCGACAAACCTTGTGACCGAGATGCGACTATTAGAGTTAGTAAACAAAATCGTTTCTTTCGACTTCTAGATTGAAGGTAACCTATATGCCTTTTGAACTTGCCCACATCTTCACAAGGTCTAGCGTCTGTCCTGTACAAAACTTGTTCAGGAAAAATTGAGGCATTGGTTTCATCAGCAGTTTTTCTTCGCAGTGGTTGTAGTAATTCCAAAAAAAAAGTGCCATCTTGAATTTGACTAGTGTTCTTTCAATTGACACATTCAGATTAGCTTTAAAAAAACTTTGAACATTTTACTATTCTAGCCCTTTACAAAGAGTATGGTCAATAAATAATCTATTCGAAAGACTTATAGGTGGCTTCTGGTATAGAGAGATGGTTCTAATGATCACTGACTTTTCAAATTTTAACACCGAACTTCTGCAGTTCCTCTTTTCAGTATCATTTTGATGCGGAAACGGGAAGATGTTTACCATTTAAATACACAGGATGTGGGGGAAATGCGAACAATTTCGATTCCAAATCCGACTGCTACCTCGAATGTGCGCTAAGTAAGCAGAAAGGAGCTTCGATCTTCTCAAAACACTGAGAATTCGTCTCAAAACGATGTCATTACCTTTACCTGTTAAGTGGACCGTGTGAGTTGTCCAGTAAATTCGCCTCCCACCCTCAGACCCGATGGTAGTGCTTATTGCGATAGGGAAGAAAGAAAGTGTCCTGAAGGTTCATATTGCAAATATGGAGATATGTATGGCATCTGTTGCGATATCAAAATCCGAGGTGAGTACCAATGCAGTAGGAAGGACCTATGTCCTTTTGGGAGAGAAAGGGAACTTTTTCAGAAAAATATAATGCGAATATAAGACCGGACTGCGGTGACAGAAAAATCGTGCTGGAAGATGAGGGCGATCCCACCGTAAGTTTTTCTGCTAGAACGCCCATAATTTAATACATCAATAGCCGAATTACTCGGCGAATGTTCGTTTTTTTCCAGTTGGAGGTAAGACTGAGTAGAGTCGTTAACGGCCAACATTTTAAAACTGCGGTTGGAAAGTTGTGGCTCAACCGCAGCTTGAACAGTATTTTTTGACATACAGCCACGGAAAGTAGGAGCTTGAAACGTTTTAGGAGCTGAAGAGCTTTTTAAGCAGACATATTTTTTCAAGGACATGACCTAGATTCCCCAGGAATTATTGATCTACTCAAAAAGTGTTAAGACATCATCCATGCTCTCAAAAAAACTTCAAGATCTCTCAGTTGCTTTGATCCTTCGAATGTTATTTTTCCGATAAAGGTAAAACGGAAAACAACATCAAAGTCCGAACTTCGATTTTTTTTGAAAAAAAAACTATCGCGGAGCACCGTGAACCTGAGTTACTATTTATAATTCGATCGATAACTTTTAAGGGTCGGATGTGAATGTTAAGGACGCTGGCTCGCGTCTTATCTCATGCTTCATCAGGGGACGCAAGGCAGCGCCTTCGATATATAAACTGTAGGATGGCTCATAACCATGTTCTTACTCTTCTTTATAATAAGTCTCTTTCATGTCTCTTGTCACGCTTTATGACTCTTTTTACGCTCAATGGCTCTTGCTAAGCTTTATTACTCTAGTTACATCCCGTTACCCTTGTATCCTCTGTAACTCAATGTCACTTAAATTTGTTACTTTTAGTTGCCCAAGATGTCATGTCTCTTTTTGCTCGGTGTCAGTGTATCTTAAGAATTTGACTCTTGTTGTTGGCTGTTGTTTACTATGGGTTTGGATATCCAAGTTTGAGGTTCTCGTCCTTTGGTTAAAGTGCTAGACTCTGCGTGATGTGGTTCGAATGTCCAAGCGAGCTCTGTGTCTGCCACAACCGAGCTCTATATCCTATGGTCCTTTACAAAAACTTCGACCACGATCAGAAGTGAAGAATAAAAAAGAGCCCGATATCTTCTCCTGAAAAATGACGTCGAGCGCGCGCCGGCCGGCGGACTATGAAAAAAGCCAGTTGCGCGGTATGAAGGGAAAGGTTCAAATTCTCAGCGGAAGGATAGGATAGCGGACACGTGACCACTGTCATGTAGGAATTTGGGGAGGAGTTCCGTAGAACATAGCTTTCTTTCACGGCAGTAGCCAGGCCCTTTACATTGGAATGACGCATTAGTTTTTATGAGGCTTCGAATTCAAAAAATTAAGGGCTTACTGTAAAGGCTCAGCTTACGAAAAAAGTATTTTCTCAGATTTTCTCATAAGATGAGTTTGACCCTCTCCTCATGCCATATGCGCCGATATTAAGTCGAGGAACGCAGTATGGGGCACAATGAGGGCCAGACATTGCATCGTGAGATTGCCACACCTAGTGAAGCGGGCGAGTTTCTACGACCCTGCTAAGGCTCCATTAGCTTCAGAGACTCCCGTGCTGGCAGTTCAAACAACTCATCATGACCCATGGCGATAGTGGAGGACAGTTTTAGACAATTTCGACTCGATTTAGCCGTTCTCTGCGCAAGTGCAACAACTGTAATCTCGCTCGAATGCCCTTACATGTCATTTCCGCCGTGGTCGTCTAGTACAACCTCTATTTCTCTTTCTTTTAAAAAGTTTTTTTTGTTAATTGAGTGTATTTTTTCGCTTTCTTCGCCATCGATGCTCTAATCTCAATCATCGCTTCCGTTTTTCAACCTGAAAAGGGTATCTCAGAATTTCCGTGAAATATGCTTTCAAGTGCTTTACGGACAATATTATTTCAGAGGGTGCCTTTTGTAGTGCATTCTACTTTGAGTATTATTTAATGTGAGTTCATTATTTGTGAAGGAACGGAGAGGGAAGAGTTGCACTCTCTATGCTTATCAAGAGTAAAAACTGGAAAAACTAGACGAATCAATGTAACTGGAATTCATTGTTCGCACAATATGTGTAAAAAATTAATATTTCAGAGCACCATCCTTGGGAAGTCTTGTGACCACCAGTTCTGTCCGCTAGGGGCCGAATGTCATCGTGGCACATATTTCGCCTATTGCTGTCAGTAGCCACCTCTGTTCGTGTTGCCAATTTTTAACAGTAAAGTTTGAAGAATATGTTGTGCTAAACTTTAATGACATGTTGGTTACCTCTAGAAATTATTGAGAAGGTGCAACTCCGTCATCTGGCTATAACAATTGAATACAATCACTGAGCCATTTCGCCTTTATCCACGACGTCCCTCTGATGGCCTGATCATCACTACCTATTTATTAATCCATTTCCACAAGAGTTTAATTTTTAAATGAACACACATTAGAGTGTCAGGATTTTCTTCAGTATTTTCGTAGCCAGCTGAGGACGGGGGCGTTCGATTCGTGCGATTCTGTGTGCGCGCGGCAAATTGTGCGGCGAAATTCGCGATGATTCAAACAACCCTGAAGCCTATCATTAGGGCACAAATTTGAAGTAGAGTACCTTATTAGAGTCGGAAAATCCTACTAAGCTACTTTACGTGAAATTCGGGGCCCAATGATTAACGCTGCAGTCGCTCAAGTCGCACCGAATTCCGCCGCACAGCCGCGCGCACCCAGTATCGTATGAATCGGTACACACCCGCTGAGGACAGGCCCGCTTCTTTTTACGAAGTTGGCGAGTTATGTACAAAACTTCTGCCTCAGACACGACTCGAATATTTTTTATTATCCGGGCACAGTACTCTTATCTACTATACTACAGAGACCCCGATTGACTCGCTGATAACATCCGCCCAAGTGAGATGTCTTGTCCAGGAGATCGGGAGCCATTGATTCGAAGCGAAACGCACACACTTATACACTTTAGGCATGTCCCGCCAGACATGAGTGGAGTCCTGTCCAAGTCCCGTATGTTATGTGTGAGTCAGTTCATTCCCCATTCACCCGAATTGACAGCGTATTTTAACACAGATTAGGCTCACTCCGCAAACCCTCCACTCATCCGCCCCACTACGCCTTTACCTATTCTTTGCTCTCGCCCTGTGTTCGAAGTCCGCTCCTGCCAATTACCATCGGCATTCTATTGCTGCCTCCAAACCAAATTGAATCGCCAGGGTATAAATTACAATCTTTGCGCACTTCTCGCTCCCTGTAGGCCTAGTCCAGTCCTACTACTCACCATCAGTGTTCTCATCCTGCCACCTCTACAACTAACGAATTTGAACTTTAAAGGCACAGGTCAGGAGAAGGTGGTTCCGGAGATTTGCATATAGTTTGAATTCGAAGCCCCCTCTGATACCATTTGTGCAGGAATGAAGTCGAAAATCGTTAGAATAGGGCACAATTAGGGCAGGAACATTGGGGGACGTAAGGGCTCCGCCCCTCGCTAGGCTGACTACGCGTTCGAATTTTTCTTCACCACTTTCGCATTGGAGCGAAGTTGGTGGAAAATCGATACGCTGATTGGCAAATTGCCAGGAATGGTCAGCTGGTCGATCGCCTCCTGGTATTAATATTCGGCTGCATTTCAACTGACTGGCTTCAACTGAGCATAAATCTTCAAATGAAAGTCAAAGAGTGTTCTTGACATTGTACAAGAACACATAAATGACCCCAAATGAAGAAAATGCGTTGCAAATAAAAAAAATTGAAATCCTAGCATGCATTTTATAAAACAACGTACTATATGGAAACTTAGGTACATTTAATCGTAAAATTATAAATATAAGGGAATTTACTCACCTTTCTGTGCAGAATAACTGAATAAAAATAAAAGTTCAGCGAAATATCAGTTGGGGAATAAATAGTGTCAAGAATCTAGTCTAAATCAGCTGTTTGGGTGTTTTGTGTGCCATTGCACACATGGCGTCGCATTCATGTACTTCCGCGAAAATTCACTTAACCACCGTTTTCCCATTATGACTCTCGTCCAACCACTTTTTCCTCTTTTTTTTCGGCCGTTTGCTTCCCTTTTTTTTCACTGTTTTTAGCCTTTTATGCTTTACCATTGTCCTAGTGTAGGCCTTACCTACCACTATCTCTAAAATACCGGATACCCCCAAAATTGTCCTGAACTGTGCCTTTAAGGTCTTACCAGTTAGTGGCCAAGGATCTATCGTTCCGAGGTGCTGCAACAGTGATGGCACATGCATTAGTCCATTCGGTAAGACTTTTGGACTGACACACTTTTCTTGTTGTAGTGAAGGCAATTTAACATCAGTATTTAGCGAGCGACCTGTGCCAGTTTTGAAGGAGAGCCCACCCAATTACGATATCGTCTCGGCGTGCGCTCATAGCTCGCACTCAAAAAGTCAATATTCAGACCCTGTTTCATCATCTTGAACACGAATTCTTAGCTGAGATTCTGAGATAAATGACAGTCAAGTCGATCTTCTGGAAATTGACACAGAAATGAAAAAACGTGATCCCCTATTGACATGCAAATACTGAAATCGTAGTCGCTGGGATTATGACGAAAGGAATGCTCACGTTACATTCTTGCCAAATGATCCTTGTCATTGCACGTTTCTGTCACTCTATCGTCACGTATTATATAATACTATGGAACATCCTACTATATATAATGCGCTAATCTGTTTGTGTGTGTGTCGATGTGTAGTCCAACCGGAAAATCATTGCTCCTGTTCCCGTAGGCCTGGAACGTTCAAATTTGGTACGAGTATAGGGAACAAGATGGGAACACTTATGATGCATGGCAGGATCGAACTCCGCCCACAGGTGGCGAGGTTTGTGCAGAGTAAATGATTGACCTCAGATACATAACTCGTGTTCCTTTAGACCAAGAGACTTGAAATTTGGTGGATGATGTAGGATATGACGGGATCGTAGAAACTAGGTGGCAGAAACCGATGTTCCTCACTATACATAAAGCGCTCGCGTCTGTTTGTCTGTTCGAACGGAAATTCACTATTACCTGAAGAAGCACCTGGAAAGTCGGGTAAAACTCGAGACGGATTGGGTATAGGACAACACTAACAGAGCACATGTGAGCTCAGCGGAGTTCCGCCCACAGAGTGCGTGGCATGCACGACAGTGGGCGGTGTCTTGAGCAAAATGTCTGAATCAGGTTTCATAACAGCCCAGACGGAAAAACATGTGCATAGGTGAGAGATGGGTCAACAATTAAAATAAAGGAAACTAACGGGAGGTGGCGTTCTCGCAGTGTGAGGTAATTACCACGCAAGATCGTAACTCGACTAAACGGAATCGCGAAGATTAGCAAAAGTAAGTGAAGTGTGCAAGGCCTTACGTATGCGAAGTTCCTATTTTTTCTTTCCTATTCTTACGATTTTGTCAGCGTAAGCTAAGCTTTCATGATGATTTATGTAATGACGACTCACATTACCCTCAATTTACAAACTATATTGACCTATAATAGCTTCATATTGGTTTGCATATTAGAGCCAGGATTAAGTTTGATGAGAAGCTGGTAACCAATTTCAAGTAGGGAAGAGCTGAGCTGGAATTCTAATCTGTATGCTAGGCGGGTCGAAGCCAGTGCGTTCCGGTCGTGCCGCCCCGGTTCGATAGGAAGTGTGTTGTGAAGAAATAAGATTTACGGTCGATGTTCCAGTAAATGAGAGCGTAAAAAGCAAAAGGGTGAGCGCCTCACTACCTTTTCGGACCTCCTTCTAGTAGCCTTTTCACAAACCGACACATGTAACTCTGAATGTTTCTGTGGCTATTGAGTATAGTCAGCGTAGATTTCGACGTAAACACGTTTTCCCTCAGATGCGCTACATTCGACGCTACGGGATTACGACCCTTTTCCGATCAAATAAGCTTTCTGTTGCAATTGCAAAGAAGTTTTAATTGCGAGTGATGGACGTCATAGACATTGTATTTTATAAGTGTTATGGAACAACCTAATAGAATATGTTGGAGTTTTTACGTATTTCTTGCATGTTGATATCTTCGCTTAACAATTTCTCCAAATGTTGCGGAGGGAAGGTTTATTTCATTTCAAACTCATTCTGTACGAGCTTACTTTGAGAAGTTGATCCTCATCATGAGAAAAGCTCGAATTCAGGAGCAGAAGAACTTCACGGCACCACACAGTTCGCCAAAGGTAATGAAATACAACAATTCCCACTATTTCTGGCAAATTTAGCAACGTGTCAAAGCTTCTACTTTACAAACTATCAAAAAAAAAGTGCAGAGTCCGAGTGTACCATAAGCTGCGAGCTAGTGATAAAATGCGGTCTTTTGGAGCACCTATGCATGGTGCACAAGCTCGATATGGCAGCAGCGAAACCGATACTATCTCATACTAAGAAGGCCGAGTTGGAATCAAAAGGGAAACGAATGGAGAGCTGCAAAATTGTTTTGATGGCGTATTTTTGAACACGAGAGGCTTAAAGCTACACCTCAGCTTGGAGCATCGAGATGCATCGGATTCATTCATAGCTAACTGAGGACCAAACTCAGGCAGAGATGACATCAAAGAGTTGAAAGTCCTATGACGGAATTAAGCGGATTCTTCCCGACATCGCACCGAAAGCGTTGTGCTCAGACGAGGCCATTGCGTTTTACAGATGGTCCAAGAGGACTGGTCCTGAAACACAACACAGAGAAATTTCTTCGCAGATTTCACAGTCTTGAAGTCTTGGAAAGAAGCCGACGAATGCGTCAAGGTAAAGTACTAGGTAAGGAAAGAGTCGTAGCTACTCCTTTCAAGATTTTAGGCGAAGCATCAAAAAAGAATCATCAGAACCCTGAGAGAGCATTTTAGAATCGGTGACATCAAAAAGAAATCATCAGAGCTTCAAGAGAGCATCTTAGAATCGATAACGGAGCGCAGTCAAGGGAAAGGGCAAGGCGTAACATAGGGACAAAAAAATTCGCTCAACACACTAGAGTGGGGTTCCAGGCAGCTAAGTGAGGAAAAAATCCAATTTCTAATAGTCGGTAGGATTACTGTGTCATGCTCCAACAACAAGCACAACAAGAATTATGTTTTGGTCATCCCTTATTGTTACATTATGACTACGGGAATTATGTATTATTCGCGCGATGTACGCCTCGTAATGGATCCACAACAAATTTATGAGGTACTAAGGGGCATGTTTGACCTTGATCAAAGAAGCGGAAGGGTCAGTTTTGGTTATCGAGCTTCTCCCCGACTGATTCAGGCGATCAGGCCACTGTGATATGTAATGGATCATTTGTTCGTTCTAGAAGCTCAAATATCCTTTAATCATTCTCCTATACAAATGATTTGCACGCTGCGGCTGCGATAATTACTCTCAAGAACTGCCACAGTGCTTGAAATATAATAATGAATCAAACGACGATATCTCTTTTCGTAATTGCCTCTACAGCAAACACATAATACACAAGATTGGTTTAGCACGCACAGTGGCAAGGTTATAGAATTCATCTGAGTTTGTGCCCTACTACCAATACCCCGATCACCACTAAACTAATCGTAAAGCGAAAAACGATGGCGTAGGTTCCGCAAAGAGCTAAATTCAAACAGTGGACAGCTTGCCGAAAATTTCGCTCTGCATTCTTTCGTGGTCTAGGTTTAGGCAACAGTCGAATTTTTTCCAAACTCGAAGGGCCGGCTTTCGATTCGACTCTGCGGTTACTGTCAATCCCATCGTGAATTATGTAATATTCTCTACAAATCTCATAGTTCTTGGAAGCGGTTGAAGAAACCATTTGTGCGTTTCACGTTCTGATCGCAGGCTAATAAATAAACGATGAGGTGAAAGAGCACGAATCATGATCCGATTTAGTGACTCGGTAAAAATATGATTTTTGCGAGTTCAAGTAAGTGATCACGTAACAAGAAATGGCAACCAACTTTTCTCAGTGATTCTCTAAATATTGAAGTTCTTCTCGGCAACGAGTGATATCACCTGTATCACCTGTCGTCCCGTTGATCGTCGATTTCTTCTTGCGGCGCTAGTAGCGTCTCCACTTGTCCCTGTCGCGAGCCAGAGTAGTCCAATGAATCGCTCCAAGGACACGAGGATCAACATTCCTTTCGTTCACAGCTTTCGTGAAGAAGTCTGACCATCTCGTTGGCGGCTGTCCTGGAGTTAGTTTGATGTTCCGTGGGATCCAGTCAGTAACCGCCCTGGTCCAACGTTCATTACTATATCGCATAATGTGTCCGGCCAACCTGAACTTTCCTGGCGTAGACAACGGCATCCCTGATCTTCGTTCGTTGACGGAGTTTGGAACTCCGGATTTCCTTCTGCACTTGCGTGTACAGGGAACTTCCGAGCATCGTCCTCTCCAAAGCGCGATGAGCAACGCTGAAAGCACGGTCATCCTGCTTTCGTAGAGTCCAAGTCTCTGATGCGTAGGTCAAAGCAGGAAGAACAGCAGTGTCGAAAAGGTGAACGCGAAGGCAGACGTTCTTTGTCTTCTTCACTACTCCCTCGATATTCTTAAATGCTCCCCACGCGGCGCGTTTCCTTCTGCACAGCTCTGGAGCTAGATCGTCCATCATGTTGACTTCCCGACCTTGATACACATAGCTGGAGCATTCGGAGACATTCGTTCCGTTTAACGTGAAAGGAGCATCAGGTACCAGTCCGTTTTTCATGAACATCGTCTTCGTTAGGTTCAGCCTCAAGCTGATCTTTCCACAAGCATTGTCAAACTCGGCCGGCATTCGCTCCTCCTGCTCGATGTTCGGTGTTATGAGTAGGATGTCGTCTGCAAAGCGGAGGTGATGTAGATAGCCGCCGTCGAATTGTGAAATTCTGGTTGTAAAGCTGTCGTAGAGCTCACAAAGCATCCTTGTATATTGCGTAGGAACACCCTGGTTGCCCAGGGCTTCAATTACCGCTTCTGTCTCAACGCTGTCAAAGACTTTCTTCAAGTCGATAAACGTAAGGCATAGCGGCATTTTGTACTCTCGCGATACTTCAATGAGCCTTGTTAGGGTGTGGATATGGTCGATTGTGGTGAACCCTCTCCAAAACCCTGCTTGCTCGCATGGCTGTCCTTCATCTAATGATCTGCCAATCCTGTTTAGGATGACACGAGTGAAAAGCTTGTAGATTACGGACAGCAGGCAAATTGGGCTATAATTGTCAATATCCTCCGGATCTCGCATTTTCTACAGCAACAGTCTTGCTAACTTTCCACGACGTGGGCACTTTGCATTCCGAAAGGTACCGTGTGAAGAGCCTAGCCAGAGTTCTGACGATAACTGGTGGAAGACTTTCAGATGTTCCGGTTTAATCCTATCGGGACCGGGCGCCGCACAGTTCTTCATCGACGTGATGACATGTCGTATTTCGGAAGGGAGAACCGAAGAAGCGCTATATTTGTCTTGCCTAAGATGGTGGGTGGGCAGGTAGACGTGGCTGTAGAATAGATCCGAGTAGGAGTCGTAAATGACCTTCTTCATTACCCTTTGAGATGCAGTAACCGTTCCGTCAGAACGACGATGGGAAGTCATCTTAGCCTTGCAATTGGCGAAGCTACGTCGGGCCTGCGAATGCTCTCTCCAGCCTCGGCGGCTTCGACCATAACTGCTGCTCTTCGCTTTTTCAGATCTTCCTTTATCGCTAGAGCCCCTTCCCTGCATAGCTTCGCGAGTTCGGACGTTTGTTTGTGATTGCCTGTAGTTCGCGCAACTCCACGCTGGCGCATCAGCTCGAGAGTCTTCAAAGAAAGTCGTCTCTTGGCCTTTTGTAGATTCTCTGCTTTCCTAGCGCTATCGCGTGGGTGCTCGACGAGCCGGTAGTATTCTTCGTCGATGTTGTCGATAAGGAAATCTTCCCTTTTACTCGCAAGGGAAGCGAAGGGGTCCCAGTTGATGGAGGGCTTCGTTTCCCCAACTTCATAGCTCTCTCTCCACGCACTGGGAGGCAGAATCTAGCGTAAAGGAGACGATGGTTCGATCCCGTGTAGAATTTCGGAACAACAGCGACATCAGTCAAGCAAAACCTACGATTGAAGATGATGTGGTCTATTCGTTATGGATCTGTCCGCGAGGTGACTCCCATGTCCCAATGAGAGGGCTCCTGAAATTGTGAGTTACCATGGATGGTGTGGGTCGACATGATAAACTCAGACAACCTTTCACCCTGCTCATTCCATTCTATTCCGTGAGTCCCGATGTGGAGCTCTTCAGCCGTCCTTCTGGGGCTAGGGTCTTGTCGTTAGAGTCACCAACGATGACCCTGAAGAAAGTACGGTCTTCTCTGTAGAGCCTCTCCAGATCCATGTAAAACGCTCCAACTCCTCTCCTTCGTAGCTTGATGTTGGTACGTAGGCACGAAGATGGTTAGCGCTGGGGTCGAGCTACATCTTCTTAATCGCAAACGTCATGGGGTGTTAAGCTTTCGTACGAATCGATCTTCATGGCCAAGTGCGTAATGACGAGGACACCTGCCACCGACGCCTCTGTTGTCGCATGCTCCCAGGAACAGTTCTTCTCCAGCCTCGAATACACCGTGCAGTGGGCGATGCCTTCTCGTCTCAGTCAGTCCGATGACTCGTACTTGATCTTTCTAGTTTGCATTACCAGGTCTTCTATACCCGCTTACGATGCAAGCGTCCATGCGTTAAAAGTATAGATCGCCATCTTAGTCCTTCTCCTTTGGGCTTCCTGTTTTGGCCCCGAATTTTTAGCAGCCTCTCCCGAGCGGTCCTACCCAACGCTGCCGTATTGGGGGCTCCCTCAGGTTCAGGGGAATGAGGCCCATTTCTATTACAGTTTCTGACGTGTAGATATCCAACGTGCAGCTTGCCAGGCTCTGACGTGGGGGCTGGGTTGACTTCGGATGCTTGCCAGGCTATCCTGAAGTGGAGGAGGGGTTTGTTTTTGGAGGCGGCCCCGAATCCCCTCCCAATGAGAGATATGTTGAGAAGAAAGATACGATGATCAGTATCGTTATAACATAAGTGCAACACTGAATCTTTTGATGATTCTGTAGACAACATTTGACCAGAAGGGATGAGTTGTCATCAAGGAGTTAACCTTGTTTGTCAAATGTTTGATAACAAATCATCATATCATTTTGATAAAAATCATGGAAGATAAAGGATTGAGCCTTTGGACAGTGATCAATCCCATCTGAGGAATATGTATGTGGCCTATACAATAGCCGATGGACAGCCGATGTAAAAGCCAGTGCTTTCATACTCCCATACGAGTCCGCCACCAGAAAAACAACTCCGGAGGAATGGAAAGCTCGGCTGGCTCGGGCAGATATCGATCCGGGGTTAGAATCCGTGTCCATAGTGTGTGATGGTGCTCCATTTGCCACCACACCACCTCCGCACCTGAATGAAAGATTAAATAGCTCAATTATTTTGTATGTGGTGTTCAGCTACTTCACCATTGCCTAGTTATCACGTAAAGAGAAGTAGCTGCCTAGAGTAGAGTTTCCCTATAGCCATTGCCCACATGATAACAGGCTGATAATAGGATATATCACTTGTTTTTCTCTACACTTGCATGTTGGATAAGTTATGGTGTTTGTTGAGTTTATCATCCAAGAATAGGTTCATTTTCCGAGCTTTACCCGTTAGCGAACAGCAGATTGCTTTGAAGCAAATCTTGGGCGTTAGCTTAACGAGAGGTATTCGCCTTTCTTTTCGTTCTTAGCTCAGTTGACAAGACTGTATAAAACGGCGTAAAAACTTGGCAAAGTAGTATATTCTGCTCAAGCGGCAATAGAGACAGATGAGTTATGTAGCTGCGCCAAAACCCTCTCAGTAGACATCATGAGGAAAATTTGGTCTCATAATCGATTGTATCACCGATCCTCTTGCCAGAGAATGCGACAGTGATATCTTTATTTGTCCGCTGGTGTTTAGTGGAACCCCTTCTAGCCAAGGCTTCAGACTCTGTGTTTCGCAATGCACATGAATGAACACATGACTCCTTAAAACTTTCCCAGACACCACAAAAGACAGTCCAAATGTGGGTACTGGTGAGAGAGGCCATGACTATAAAAGGCAAAACTTCGAAAATAGCTTGAGAAACGGTCTGTTATGTCACTGTTGGTTCAACTGTTGCTCATTTGGGATTATTTTGAGGTCCAACCACCGACATGGCACTTCCCACAAGCTGGGTCATGCTTCGGAAACATCTCACTACTAGCACCCCCTTCGATGAATGCCTGAGAATACCTTATATGGTGTATAGTGCTAAAGATCATAGCCGACATTGGATCCATTTCAGTACCGAAGTGAAAATGATCACATTGATGTATCTTCTATCTGTATTTGGACTACTTTCATCATGCATACGAGCTGAGTATCATTATCGAAACGCTGATGGATATCAAGATTCATTTGAAGAGCGCATCTTCCGCCCAGCAGTGAGTCAAGAGAATTCAGTTAGAGCCTAACAACCAATTCACGCCATTCACGTGGGAGTTAGAAGTTCGTTGGTATAACGTAATGTTCATGGTTTTGATGGATCACTTAACTCCAAAGGGCATCTTGCACCATAACGGAGTCGCAGAGGCATGCATATAGTCGAAATGAATCGCTGTCCTGTTAAGGTTCAATATTGATGGAACCAACCATAGTGACTACAATAGTATTAGTCTGACTACAGTAGTCTTAGTATTTTCAGTATCCACGCAGCTCTAGCTACTCTAATCGCCGCTATCCTTTTCGAAGTCGACGCGATCACGGTAACGACTACATCTTCGGTATCAGTAGTAGTGTTGTTACTTTTTGAACTGCCTTGAAAAGTTTTTTTATTAATTACATCTCAAAGTACACAGAAACAGTACAATTTATCTCTAGCTCATAACAACTTGTAGAACAAGGTGACTGCAATAGCTGCAAGCAACTTGAAGATGCTTGTTCTACTTACGAGGATCATGTTGAATGTCACAAGCCGAGTGTAGTGTGAGTATGGAAATTTTCAAAATTTTGGGAACATTTGCGTAACAGTGGTGACTATGCTGACAATAATTTTCATCGTTTCCTCTACCTGAAGATCTGACGAGCATCGCTCAGCAAAGAACATAATCACCATTCATAAGGCAGCTAGTTGATGATTTGGTTTCTGACGATCCCGTCATTGTTCATGGGTGGTCAAAATATATGTGGAGCCAATAACGATCGCAGTCGCCCTGTCAGCATCATCATTGAAAAGTTCGGAACACGCGATTAGAACCAGAGTTGTGGGCAAATCCTTAGTGGCCTGATATCCCAGCTTTTAACGGTTGAACCACAGGCTCGCATTGTTTTTTTTTCATGGTGATCTATACGGATAACAGTGGCAGTGACTGATTGGACTTGAAATCTTCATCACAATGACAAGACTTCCAAAGACAGTTTTTAGGATTACACAGCGACAAACACCCCTTGCGTACTGAAGACTTCCTGAAGAATCAGGCTCGCTTCATTTAGTTATCGACCGCGCTGCAATCCATTCGACCACCAGATCTTGGGACTTTGATGAATGATGGATACCTAAAGGTATCAGCTGGGTGATCGGCTAGAAGACAGCAGATTTTCAGGCTCAATTTGCTCTTGCAAATTTCGGTTTCTCCTCTTTTCCACGACGTTCCCTGCATCGTACCACAACTGAAGCTAAGATTTCTGCCAGCCAGATTCACCCTTTGATGGAAATTTCAGCTTTGGTGTTGTGAAGCACTCAACAAGGCGAAGCTTCGCCAACAAAAGGCACTGTTTCTCATGCAGGTTTCCAAGTAGCTATCCCCTACTGCTTCTTATTCTAGTGAATTGAACAGGGTTGCTGTGCCTATTTGTCAACGTCTTCAGTCACCTACACGATGAGTAGTATTTTCAAGCGATTGGGAGTGATAGCGCGATATAGAAAGATCATTGTATGATACGTTGGGTGTACGAGAAGAAT
>UZAF01016539.1:0-33225 GCA_900617895.1 Haemonchus placei
TTCTTTGAGGGAGGTATCGAACAAAAGCGTTCTCAGCTCAGACGATCACAGTTCTCGCTCATGAGTTTGGTGACAGGTGCTCTCGAGCACGTTTTCGTTAGGCAAAAAAGATAGACAGTGTAGTGGCAAGTGGCTCACAGTTTCGAATCGCGGGACGATATCCGGCCAGGCCAACCAAGCCTTCCATCCCTTAGGGGAACCATGGGTACCATGGGTTTGGGTACCAGACTCGTCTGCGAGAATAAAAGCACTGACGTAGTTATCGGTCAGCCAACGTACATCATTGTATAGGCCACATATGCGTTCAATACGTCCCTACGACCTTGAATGGAAGTCGAATGAGGAGACATCCCCCAGCCGGGATTGATGCTCAGAGACTTGACCTTTCCATCCTCCAAGAGAATAGACGACAGTACATCGCTAGAGCGAGACAATGATTCTTCAGAGTTGTGTCGAAAAGTTTTGAGCAATATTTTGACGATGATATAACTCCTTGTGGCTGCTCCATCTATTCGCTTATAGTGATGGAGTCTCTATTATCAGTTGAAACTAATCACTTCTCTCTTACTTACATTAAATGGTTGAAAACTTAATATTTGACTTTGTGTATACTATATTTACAATGAATATATGGAATTTTGTTTAGAGTGGAGCTGTTTTTTGTTCTTCGATCGCTATCAACTGGTTTGGTGGACACGCTTCCTGGTGTTAGTGTTTTTAGCGATTTATAAGCAGGGTCGATCTGTGGAAGCGCAGTGAAAGAAAATGAAATTAGTTGCCTTCGGCGCTGCTACGCTTTAATGTCCGTCCAACACTCTATTTCAACTCGGAACCCAAATGGGTTATACAATGTTGCGTAGCTGACGCAGTCATATGTAAAGCCAGCAAAAAAAAACGAAGGGCTTGGTTGTTCTGGACAGGTCAAAATTGAGGCTTAATCTTTGATTTTTGTAGCACATCTCAAGATAAAGGATAAAGTTTGTGGGTGTTAATTAATCCCGCCTGGGAGATGCGCCTACGCACTTGAATTCCATTCAGAATCGTAAAGGGCGATGAATGCATATGTGATCTATGCAATGACTTGTTCCCAGGCGATGTACAAGTCAGAGCTTTTATCCTTCCAGGCAGGTCTAGCACCAATTAACCGACATCGAAAAGATGGAAGGCTTGGTTGGCCTAGGCGGATATCGGTACCAGGATTCTAACCCGTGACCATGCATGTGAGATAGTGTGCCACTTGTCACTACATCACCTCCGCCCTCTAGTACATCATTGCCCCAATTTACCTGCTTTGTCTCTTACCTATTCTGATTGCGATTGCTGGGGCACTAATTTTGCTAAGTACTATGAGAAGAATGTTTTCAAGTTACTTTCCTTACTTTGACGGCAACCGCAATCGCACGCATTTTGATGAACTATCTTTGTTAAGGTGCATGGTCTGGAGCTTCATTCAATTGTCTAGTCTTAGCCTTGAATCGTATAGTTGAAATGATTCCATTTGCCAATGGCCTACGCTTTCTTTTCGAAGGTTCGTTATAGCTTTGTGGGTTGACATTACTCTGCTTTTTACAAATTTCAATCTGAATCAGTACTTACATACACTTCAAAAAGTTTTGAATCCACTTCAGCAGCAATGGTTTCAGGTAAGAATTTGCTATTGTGGATGGCACTATCTGTAGCATACATGGTAGTTTTACCATTCATAAATCGTTCTCATCCCTATAACACAGTTGCGGCTGCCTACATCCCTTCGCCTGTGATTACGGACGACGAAGAAAAGGTGAGCCTAATTTATAATACTCCAGTAATTCAGCTCCTGTAAATGAAAAAAATACATTATTCGCTGGTCGGGTTGAATCCCTCATTAAGGGGTTAAGGAGACAGAAGGGACTGATATTGACAATCACATACCGACAATCGCAAGACCCACTCTCACACCTTAAAAATATAGACTATGTACCGATTTAACGACGAAAGAAACATATAAAATCCGTTGGTGCTAAGCTTCGCGAATACGGTGGAGCAGAACATGCCATCCTGAAATCTGAAGTCAGTGCTGTGTCTCCCTCACACTACATAGTAGGCAGAGCATCGTCATGGAGGAGGTAGAGCTTGTCCTGTTCCCCTCAGACAGCAGCGACACAATCCAGTTACGCGCAAAGGGATTTGGTAGAAGCTGTAAAGCCCACTGGCGCCAGCTCCCAATGAATGACCTCTTGCGTTTCTATCAAGCACTGAGGATTTTTCTTTCGTGATACAGCTGCGATTGTGACGCTGAAACGTCGCGTTTTTCGAGTCCAAAGCCATGGCGTCACCTCGTGTGGTTCCAGAACACCATTTCTCGTCGCTAGTCACCAGATTGTCGAGCCAGGAAAAAGTTTGCCGAAAGTGAAAAATTCAAACAAGCATCTCTCTCCATCAGAGCTGGTGGTTGCTTAAAAAAGGGTTCAAACTTCCCACAGAACGTGGAATGAGTACCGAAGTACATCGATAGAATCTATATTGCTAATCTCGATGGAACAGAACTGCTGTACGAATTTCCTCAGGAGCTTTTAAGTTCTCAAGATTTTCTCGGAGTTATTTTCAGTATATGCGCAGTTGTCCAGCCGTCAAGAGACCTATGACGGAGAGATAGCGCACGTTTTGAGTTCTCGAATTTTTGTGGGAAACTATTTAAGCGTTTTTACTTCTATATACGTACGGTGCTCTAAAGTCTGTCGATATACCTGGGTAACCATGAAACGTCTCATGGGATTTGAACCCTCGCCCGGTTAGATCATGTGGCTTTTAATTAATAACAGAAGATGACTCGTTACAGTGTCGAGGCACTGAAGCTTCGCACAGTGGCGGTTGAAGCCCTATAGCATCGTAGTCTCCTTGAGCATCACCAGCGGTGAAGTGCTTTTCGATTTTGAAAACAGAAGGGTCGAACCTGAACGGAGTTAAGAACATTTCTGAAGTCATAAAAGCAGCATTACACATTCTCTACATATGTTGAACGGAGTTAAGAACATTTCTGAAGTCATAAAAGCAGCATTACACATTCTCTACATATGTTCCGGATAGAAGGTTCCAGATAATTGTCGGAAATTTTGTGTCGTTAAAAGGAGGGGTAAGAACCTTCCCCGCCAACCTACTAAAAGCAGCTATCAAAGTTGGAAAAACGAAATGCAGACAGAAGTAAAAGAAGGAATCTCGTTTTCTTGCTTTCAATATTGAGTAGGCTTGGAATTTGAAATTGAAATTGAATTAAAGAAAACAGAAAAAACTGTTCTCTTCTTTAGGAAACAGCTCATTACGTTACCCTGATGGTACCAATCCATAATATCACCTTCGTTGTTGTGTTATTGAGCCTTTATACCATTCTATGCGTTTACATCATCAGAATTCCACGCACTGCAAAAGGAAGGAATTACAAAGTGCAAGTGCAGGTATGTACAGCCTGATTGAAAAAATCAGCTAATTTCTGGTATTGTTCAAGTGAAGTAATGTTTTCCAGACCTCCCCATGAGTAATTACTTCAGTGCACCTGTAGTTTATACTAAGAAAGCTTGTAAACCCCTTGCTCGTTGCCTAGCCTTACTCGTCCGACCAAAAACGGCGGCGACTGATTTCAGAAAAACTGGTTCGAAATAGAGCTGTCTCCATTTAAGTACACTGTTTGGAAAGGGCATGTCTTTACATACAACTTTTTTAATAGCCCCTCACTGAAAGCCAGTTTTAGTTGAATTGGAGGGTCGCCACTGAAACGGCCGCGGCGCACATTCTATATATCAATGCCTATCGTGAGAGAGTCTTCCATCTTGTTGCTCAGCTACTGCAATGCTCCGAAACATTTCGAAAATCTCCGTATGGTTATGACGCTTTTCCAAAGATTGAGTTGTAGGACGCAGTTAAATCCATCGTGATGGTTGAGACTAAAAAGGGAATCAGCCGTATTACATACGCTCTACAAAGTTTTCTGAGGGCAATAAACTAATGCACATGGAAACAGTTTTGAAGAAAAATTAGAGTTTGTATTCTTCAATTATTGTTTATGATGTTGCTTGCTCAACGAATCAATTACAGCTATTCATTCAAGTCTTTCTGATCTGTTCTACGACTGCTGTAGCAGCGATTCTTCACGTTTTGATGATATTCTTCACTGTGTCACGTAATGCTGTTGTTCTTGCCAATGTTTTATGGCAGTTGAGCCACGGTAAATTGTTTATGTTCAATTTCCATCGTACAGTAATCACCAGGACCGAACTATTACAACTGCACTGTGAGCTGTGTTACTCGATGAAACAAGACCTAGCGTTCGCATCCTTACCAGTGCTCAACTTCTTTTTACATCAGAGCTTTTCAGGTCTTCATGGGATCATTTATCTCAGTTTCAATCACGATATACGTTACGAGGTGTTGAAGATGTTCCCAAGAAAGAAGCAAGGAAGTTCAACACGTACTGTATCGATCAATACCTGGGCCAGAGCGGAAATAACAGGACCAAGATTTTGGATGCGAAAATTCTGAAAGAATTTAAATCCTGATTAACCAGAACAACACTATATCAGACGATCCGAAATGATTCTCGATTCAGCGCTGTAATGAGTAACAGGTCTTAGCAAAGAAAGGTGTGGGCAAGATGCCATCTCATGAAAACACTTGAACTCACGCAATTCACTTCATAGCCTGATGTAATGCCGTTTTTAAGTGAGTTTGTTCCTATATTTCTCCTTCTGGAGATAGTCCTATTCTTACCTTGGGCGTATTCGAATTATATTCAAATGCTTCATGGAATGATATGTTAAAGGCATAGTTCACGTCATTTTTAGGTTATCTAGTTTAAACGGTAATGGGAATGATAGCCCTGAATTGCAAAAGTAGGGAAGAGAACGCAGAAATCAGCCTATTCATAGAAGTAAAAGCTTCAAAAATTTCAAAAAATAAGTAAAATGAGAGGTTGGACGAGAATGTTACGAAAAAGCGTCATCGAAGGTGTATTTGGACGAGCTGTTTGAACGCGCGCGCCAATGCACTCGGCTGATTGCCATGCGATGCTTGCGTGCAAGGTGAAGTTCCAGGTGCGAATGGTGCAACCTCTACCTCTACAACTTTTGCAACGCATAAGAACACGCCCGCTTAAGGTGCGCACGTCGGTCAAGCCGGTTTTGGAGACCCTTATTACGTACTATATTTAATTATTATCCCAACAGCATTCCTCAGACTAACCTTGGGGTTCACAGATTCATCTTAGGGAGAAACTTCCGAAGCCATTTTCAGCGTGAACTGTGTCTGTTAAATCTTACGTTTGCTATAATTTTGAATCTCAGGTTAAGGAAATAGCACACCCACCACTGAGAAATAGCCAAACTTGTGCCAAATTCAAACCTCGTTTTACCGAAAGAAAAACAGAGATGTGTCTAGTATACAGTCACAACCTCATCACCTCTGGGTTGCCCAACAAGCTCCGTCATCAGATGTAGACGTTTTCTTCCGAGTTTATATATTTTACTATGTAATATATCTCAGTGTATTATTTTCTTTGCTTTGGTTCTGTTGCTTTAGGAGTAACCCATGCTTGACACTGTCGTAATGAATGAATAAACCAGATTTGACATTTTTCTGATGGATCATTCATAAGCTTTTTCTCCTACTCATCTGTAGGCTCCATAAGATATGGGTTAAACTGGCATTGTATGTGAGGATATCTGATCAAAAGGAACTACCACATCATCACCAAGGCTGTTCTTTCACAAATATATAATACAGAATCCATCAATAATGTGACTTATATCATAACTTACGGATTCCTTCAAAAACCGCTCGCCATGTTTCCATTGCATCAAAGCTTAGTACCTTCAAATATGAACATCACGACTGAGCGGTCAATCATGGAAGGTGGTCCTGAGTCAAATGCTTCCACCCAGACCCCTCCGTTCTTGACCTTGTAGTGAAAATTCAAAAAGTAATTTTCATTACTTTTTTCGAAGAGCTTCATCAACTTCGACTTCTAAAGAGCATTAGGAGGCTGTTCAAGCTAAGACTAGCCAAGCTTGAAAATGAACATCGATATCGAATAGATGGATACGACATGTTCGATGTCCTCCTGTCTGAAGATATAAGAGTATGAATTACTATGGGTATTTCCATCCTGCCGCCTATACACCTACCAAGTTTGAACGCTCTAGTACGAAGAACAGGAACTATGAATTTTCACTTGAGCACTTACTTCGTGCAAACTCCGCCCCTGCAGGCGGAGCAGGGCCCTGCAACACACCGTTAAAGGTCACATCCTGCCACTGAACTGCTACAAAGTATGAACCCTTCAGGTCCACGAGGACAGGAGTTATGAACATTCGGTTGTACAAACACACATATACGCACGCATACACACAGACATTATGCATACAGAACGTATATATGGTTGAATGATCACTACTGTTGTTTAAGGGGTAAGAATATTTCACATCTCTCACAGAACTCCTTTTAAGGAAATCATTCTGTTCGTGGTAAAACGCAGCCGTAGAACACAGCTATAGTTTCACCTGATCCATCTAACAGTTCGGCTCATCGTTATTCTTCTGGAGGAAACGCAAAGTAAGGAGCCCCTTTCTCTTTTTTTATATTGCGTCTTCATGGGAGATGCCTAGCTGTCATTTCTTTTGGGAGTTATTTCAGTGAAAGCAAGAACAAGAGAGGTGTCTAATTTTAGACCTAAAAAATCGTTACCATTCAAGTAAAATTATACATGATATTCATAAAGCCACCCGAATATTCAACTTTTGAAGCATGACTCTGTGGGCAATCCAGGTAAGAATTCCGCTTGTGCCATTGGCGCTCTTTCATTTTTCTATTGAGCAATATACGTTGAAATGAAATGAGGCACATCGAATAAGGGTCACTGGAACCAAATAAACTCCGTAAGTTCAAGAGGCCTGTAAAATTCTCTACTACAGGGAACTTAGCAAAATGATTTGTCATCAATAAAGAGGGTGCGCCATCAATATGGTAACGACTTCACGGAACTAAGCAATTTCCTTGTCTGGAGAGTCTTTCCAAGCCTGCACATCCCTCATGTTTATGATATACCTGTTTATGATATACCTTAGCCCACATGTCTGCTTTGGTGCTCTCACTTCGACACCTCCCTAAGAGTGATAAGGCCTCGCAATAATTCAGCAGCGGTTCCCTCTTGGCGCGCATGGTGAGNTCTGGAGAGTCTTTCCAAGCCTGCACATCCCTCATGTTTACGATATACCTGTTTATGATATACCTTAGCCCACATGTCTGATTTGGTGCTCTCACTTCAACACCTCCCTAAGAGTGATAAGGCCTCGCAATAATTCAGCAGCGGTTCCCTCTTGGCGCGCATGGTGAGTCCTTTTCCGGGATTGCTCGTGGATTCGACATTTTTCGCATGATAGTTTCTTGAATCGCGACAAGCCTCAAGATGGTGAGTGGCTACCCTTTTTTGGAATACAAATGCTCGAGAATGATTACGCAATGAAACTTGCAGAAACAAGAGAAAAATGACTGCCGAATTGAATGTATGTTCTGTCTTAATGAGAAAGATCTTCACCGAGTAATTGCAATTGTATCCAAATAGGTTTCAGAAGCCACTTGAGCTTCTCGACGAGCAGAAGTTAGAGAAAAAGAGCAAAAGCCGCGCCTTTTCTGTACGCGGCACACACACATTTTTCTAAAAAAAAGATGTTTAGCCTTGAAGAAATGTCCAAGTCCCAGGGGACACGTATGCTTCTCACCACAAAGGGCGATTTCATAGCCATTTTCCCCTCTTCCAGGATGGTACGAGCTAGAATCTATACCATCAGAGCAATATAGCTAAACTTAGGTACAAATATTCATCAGAACATATAAAAAAAGAAACATTTATGAGAAGGCGCTGCTAAGGGTCACTGACTCGTATAGAAGTACGGTTTGAGAACTACGCGTACCCCCTCACGAATGGAAAAAGATCAAGACAGACGCTATTCTATTGCTATTTCCTTGCTTCCAATCGGTCTACAATATTTCCAGACCGCAAGTCATTGGCTGCTTTCATAGTCCGCCGGGTGGCGTACACGAGGCAGTGCTAGGGGGAGGAGGGCGGCAGACGGTCGGTCGAGGGGTTGAAAACAAAGGAGAACAAGATTAAAAACCAAACAGGGGATCGTACAAATGGTTTTTGATCTTGTCTATCCTTGTTTACAGCCCTTCGAGGGGCTGACCGACCGTCTGCCGCCCTCCCCCTCCCTAGCACTGCCTCGTGCACGCCGGCCGGCAGACTATGAAAGCAGCCATTGGGTCGGTGGGTATGATCTCCACTGGAGAGGAAAACCTGTGCTCTAAGGCGCACCACCGTTTCTGTTTCTGAGGATTAATGATTAATGAAATTCTTCAAGAATCCCTGCGTGGCCTGTCAGTAAGCAGCAGGAGCGTCTTCGAGCTATAATTGGTGCATAAGGGACGGTTACTTCAGATAGTCGTACATCCACTTTGTAGACGTTACGCGTAGTAAATAGTTGTCATGAATTCAACAGCGATCCAAATGAATTGCATTCTCTGTAGCCCAGTACTTTTGTTATCATATTTCCCAATCTTGATTGTCGAGTTTTGAAAAAGTTAGGGGTTTCGAATTCGAACCTCCAAAGAGAACTTTGATTGTTAGACGTAAATTCCAACCTGCTTTTTGTCTGCTGTTACCTACAATCAAGAGACTTGGCAATTTTCAGACTCTCACTTCCAGTATCATTTACTAAGATTACAGTACCACTTAGGTATCGAGCAAAACGGAATTGCTATTATCAACTTCGAAGCTCGTCACAGAATACCTCAAGACATTTTGCTTAGCTTCCTCCTATAGGCCTTTTTTTGAATTATGTATCTCGATATTCATTCGACCTGGCCGTAATTCTCTTCTATTATTACTCAACACTACTTAAATCCTCAGAAAGTCTGATTTTGAGAAAACAATCAGATGTAATTCCAGCCATACTAGCATGAATGTATTTTATTTCAATACACCATGGATAATGGATGAGCAGGAATATAACTGCAGTGGTCGTTCGCAATCTGAATGGGAGAGTAGAGGTTCAGTGAATTATGTGCAGGGCATCTATTTCGCAGTGACAGGAACATTATTTGAGGTATGCCCGACAACATGAAATAAGTTTGGTATTGGTTAATCAACAAAAACTCATAGCTGTGGTGAAAATAAACTCAATCAAACGGTGTTCCTTGTTGCGCCGAAAAACTATTCGGAAGTTTCATTAGGCCTTGCTTCCAGGCTTCATTTTAGGGAACTAAAACCGACTAGTTTAAAGTAAGTGGAAGAAGATAGTGGTGAAGGTAAGGAATGAAACATCACGAGTGCACACACAAATGAATGCCGATTTAATTGCGACGTGCCATTTTGTATTCAAAGGCAGTGAAGTAGGTTTCTAGAGGAAGGAGAATTGGTTCCATTCCGTGTCCGGTTTTGGGGCCGTTGATGAAATTGACCGTTTTCCGACCCTCCTATCCTTGGGGTTACTGGCTCATCCAAAGACGAAAGCCTAGAAATCCATTTTTAACGTGAACCGGCCTTTAGACATTGCATCACGCAAACCACTCAACGTAACAATTTTTGACGGCTCCTTTTATATCGTGAGCTACTTATGGTGATCATTTCGTATCTTTTCCTGAGAATGTTCCGAATAAAGATTCGAAAGCAAAATCTAGGTTAGAAGAGAACGGCACAAATCAGCCTATCTTCAGTTTTAAAATGAAAACAATAAATATGAGATCCGAGACGGATATGAAAAAGCCACTTCGCTTTTTACCTACGGAGTTGTATTATGCACGATTTTCAGATACTTTACGTACTGTGTCTGATCGGAATGGTTCGAGGTAAACTGTTAAGGACACCCTGTTACTGTCTTATGTTCTTCAATGGCATCATCGACATTATGGACATCATTGCCAGCTCATTCTTTCCCGCATACTTTCATCTCGTAAGTGGTTATATTCATCTTAATAAGCATGAATATGTCTTTAATATGAGGCAGTAGTTTTTCTTCATTCACACTAAATATGCAAAGAATCCCTCTTGGATGCGGGATATTTCAAAGTGTTTGCTGAATTTGTGACGGTCGGAATTTTTTGTTTTACAAGAAAAGTGATTTGCACACACTAGATCAGATAACATGCTTAAGTGTGATGAGATTTCAAAACATTCGACAACAAACAATGTCGTTATGAAAAACCATTTGGGAAAGGCAAAAGTGGATCGAACATTGTTCAAGACGCTCTCTTTACAACGCCCTTCCCCCAGATTCCTCCTGAATGTCGCCCTAGTCGTTCTTGTTGGCGTCACCTTCCCAAACGTTTCATGGATCCTCACAAAATTCGACAAGCTCTCTTTGAGGGAGTTCTTCTCGAGCTACTTTGGCCATACTCATAGGAAAACAGACTTCTGTGTTGTGGGCAACACATCCAAAGAGAACCCAGCAACTGATCAAAGTGTTGGGTTTTTGATTTGAACATGACCTGATGAGGTTGCACTTCTCTCTTAGAGCTGAGAAAGAGTGCACTTCTGAAAAATTGTCGCCCCTCACTTTCTCGCTATGAGCAGTTGAATTTTTGCATGCGAAAATAAAGGAATTCTCATAGTAATGATGTCCCATGGTCTCTTTGCCACGTAAAAATGGAATTTTGTTTAGACTGGAGCTGTTTTTTGTACTTCAGTTGGTATCGACTGGTTCGCTGGTTATTTCTCGTGGTGTAAGTCCATTCATACATTCAACTCTGTCAACCTTATAAACCTCCATAGTGTTAGGTTGAGTAAAAAGTAATGATCCACTGTTCATCGCCTTCTAAATTCTTCGAGAGAGCCACTCGGAAGAATTTCGTAATGGTCCTGGTAGATCGATCCGAACATGTACTTTAGGGGAATATAAATATGCCCCTGCAAATGTTTCACAAATATGGCTTCATCTTTCAACTGTCGACGAATACGTCTGAGAGCCATCGTCTATTACAAGTTATTGTGAGGGCACAATCCATCGACGGCTGTCGCAGACATCTGTGGCGCACTCAGAAGTGACATCGTATCTCACATCGTACCTATCTCATCGACCGCCAAGATTCACGCTTCGCAGCCACAGAGTACAGCCGACGTTATTCGAAGGAAGCGTCGCTGCGAATAAATGTGTGCTCTCTCACAACAGCGCTCAACCCCATGTAGTTGCTGTCTCGACAGAAAGCTGCCGAAGTAGGATGTATCTGTCCCATCAAATTATTCGCCAGGTCTTGCTCCGTCCGATTAGCATTTGTTTCTTGCTCTAAAACTGTCTTCGGGATAGTAAATTTGGTGGTTGTTGGATTTCAAATCTGAGTTTTCCAGTTTTTCATATCGCGGCCGCTGCCGTTTTCGGTTTCAGGAATGGAAAAACTGCCATATCGTTGGACATATAGTGGGAGACTATATTACTGGTCGAGATCCCTTCTTAATGAAAACAAGACTTTTGGAAATGAGGAGGAAAAGTTGATCAGAACTTTTTACTCAACCTGATACATAGCCTATGCAGTCATAGGAAGGACCCAAACAGCGGTTCAAATTTGCTCAGCATTTCAAGCGACAGTTAAACAAAAAGGGCTTGGCTGTTCAAGAATTCTCTTGGAAAAAACTTTCATTTCAATAGATCTTTTTAATTGACCACTTTCGTCAACTTTGCCATCCTCCTAATTTAACAGGGCATGCCTCTTAGTGATTTGATTTGGGGGACGCCAAATGAAGAAGAATAGAATGCCAAATTACATTGTTATAATTTCGCAGAAAAAGCAGCAACACAATCTTGATAGACATATATTTGTTTAGGCGTATGGTCTGGAGCTTCATTCAATTGTATAGTGTTAGCATTGAATCGTATAGTTGAGATGATTCCTTTTGCTGAAGGTTTTCGCTTTCTGTTCGAAGGTTCGTTGTAGCTTTGCGAATTAACAGTATTATTTTTTTACAGACTTCAACTTGAATTAGAACTTACATATACGTTCCTCGGAAAAGTTTTCATTCCATGTAACAGTAGTGTTTTAGGTAGAGCTTTGCTTTTGTGGATGACACTATCTGTAGCGTACATGATAGTTCTTCCATTCGTGAATCGTTCTCATCCGTATAACACAGTTGTAGCTGCCTATATAAGTTCTCCTGTAATTACTGACGACAATGAAAAAGTAAGTCAAATTTGATCAGCTACAATGAAAAATTAGAGCATCAGTTATTGAAAGGCAAACTCCTCAAATTTCGGTAGAAATAGTTTGCAAGATAGACTGACTTCGAAATATGCGACATGGGGTTGTCCAAGGAAAAAACGGTCCAAATAGGGCTCATATTGGCTTGATGTCGGATGCCGGAACTTCTCTCGAATTCCCACGGCAAGCGGCAGTGGTCACGCGGCGGCTACCCTACCATTGCACTGGGAGTTCGAGTCTTTCCCTTCATAGCGCGCGATCGGGTGCGATGGACGCGACGTCATTTTTGGGAAGAAGTTACCGGGTCCCTTGAGGTCAGACTCCGTCTGCAGTCACACTTAGAGGCGTCCGTGTTTTAGCGGCATTCAGCGGTAGAGGAATCACCATTCACAATAAGAAGGGTTAAAACGTAATCGGCTGGTTCTCCCTTACATGGCTATATTTGAAAGCAGCCTGAGGCAACAGAAATACTGTAGTCACGAACCGTGCGCAGTTGCGCTAAGAGCACATGGCGCAATTGCAAATGACCGTATTAGTCTAAACTCCACTTTGATTCTGGAAAAGCGTTGTGTAATAAAAGCTCATTTTTTGCTTGAAAAGAATGCGCACACACTTTAAAAAATAAAGTACAAAGTCTTGGGCGTTAATCAATCCCGTCTGAGTGTTGTGCCCACCCATTCGACTTCCATTTAGAAAAGCAGTGGTGTGTTGAACGTGTATGTGGCCTATATAATGGCTTGCAGTGGTCAGCCGATGTCAAGTCAGTATTTTTATCTTCCCAGACAAGCCTGGTACCAATCAACCCTGTAGAGATGGAAGACCTGGTTGGCCCCGGTGGACATATAAAACCGAAATTCGAAGCCGTGACCATGCTTATCACTATACCACCTCCTCCCGCGTCCACACCATCGACTGAAATGCGAGCGAGTTTCTAAGTTCGACTCTGAATGAATCTCGGCATAGTTCCAATACAATTTTATTCTATTCAGCAGTACTTGAGGTTAAATGCAATTCTGCCGGCTAACATTGTGAGACTTGCACCGCGTACTGAACAAGTGGTCAATAGGAATATCAAATCAGAGCTACTATCGCCTTCATCAGCCTTAAAAAAACCAATCAATGCGGAAAAGTGAATTTCCTGGCAGAATAAAGTGCTACAGTATAGCATCTTGCTCTATTTAGGGAGGAGAAATTTTACTTTGAAATTTTACTCAGTGCCAAGAGGGACAAATAAGTTGGTAGAAACACCGGTTAAAACCAAATTGTGCGGTGGTCGCATACCAACCAAACTCCTGCCATTCTGTTTGAGAGCAGAATGGGTGCCTACCGGGTATGAAAATAGGTTGTATACCAAAGCGAGATTGGATGAACCTAAAAATAGCTTATATTATCGAAAGGTATGTGTAGTGGCAGCGAAGAAAAAACAAAACCCAGAAGGAAAATTATGCGATCATGATCCTTGCTGAAGATCATCAGGAAAGCGAAAATTTTTAAGGAAGCAGCTCATTTTACTACACTACTGGTTCCAATCCACAACATCACATTCGTCGTGGTGATGTTAAGCCTGTACACCATTCTATGTGTGTATATTATCAGAATGCCTCGCATTGCAAAAGGAAGGAACTATCAATTACAGGCACAGGTATGAACAGTGTACCTTATCAGTCGATATAACTCCCGTCTGAAATTGAATAAAAAATGTCTGTTTTTCCTTTATTTTCACGTTTCGCGTAAGATTTCTCTATGTAACCTCAATGGTGTATGAGTGCCTGTGACCCTGGGGTTCAGTTTCAGTTCAAAGGCACAGTTCACGATAATTCTGGATAAACCAGAGTATGACGAAAAAAGGAAGATCAGATGGAAAATAGTGCGATGGAGGCGAAGGAACCGCGCGCATTGGTGCTTCCGAAGGGAAAAAAGGCTTCGAAAAATCGTTAAAAATGGAACTGAACGAAAGAGACCAGAAGGACAAAATAACCTAGTAACAGCAAAAATAGTCTTCTTTGTCAGCCTCTTTGGGTAGGAAATTGAGAAAGGGATCTTGCAAGTAAAAAGAATAGGAGAAAAAAGAATGAGTTAAAAACATCGCCTCATCTCTAGGCGATCAGCTGAGTGTGGGTAGGTCTTAGAACGTATATTCGCATTCTGTATTGCCTCGACACTTGTCTGACGTGACATCGATCGAGAGGCGGGAAAGTGAACCAAGACAGCAACAGGGCTTCCACTAAGCACTGATTGTGGAGATTTTGGTAGCGAGAGTGACCCTGCTACCACCCATGGGGGCCACTGAGTATTCCTAAGGGGAGAACTCAGTACCATTTTTATCGTGGACCGTGCCATTAACTCTTTTCGACTACTATAAAACTGGACTTACTTCCAAAACAAGGATTTTTAGTAACAAGGAGGGTTGTGAATGTATTGCATGCATCTGGGATGAGAACAAGCTACATGCTTGAGCTGGAGCTGCATTGAAGCAGGAACATTGTTCGCTATGGACCCCAGACCTCAAAAAATCGCATAGTACGCATAGTAAAATCGATACTTCTTTGACAAAATTTGGTAAGTCCTGTGATGCATCCCATAAAGGTACAGAGTCTGAACGCATCAAAACCATGAGAGCTATGCAAGAGGCAATATCCACACTTCGCCGTACTCCCTAAAATGCCAGAATTGAGACCGAGCAACAGCTCCCAGCATTCTCTGAGGATCTCGTCCACAATTGATCTTTATGTTAATTATATGTGCTTAATAATAATCCATTGCAGGTCTTGATTCAAGTTCTTCTTATCTCTTCAACGATCACGATAACATCGACCCTTCATGTTCTGATGACTTTTTTCTCATTGACACGTAATACAATCATCGCTGCCAATATTTTGTGGCAACTGAGCCACGGTAAACTGTTTTTATTGTTGAGTTGTATCATGTAGTGATTATATTATAGTGGGACTACAATTGTTATGGGGTGCGGGAACTTCTCCCTAAATATCGCGTCGCTCTCGCCGAGTCCGGTCGCGCCCCGGCGCGCGTTATAAGGGGAAGGTTTGAATTTTCAGTGGAAGGATACGGTGGTCGAAGCGGAACCACGTCGCTTGCCGTGGGAATTCGGGGAGAAGTACCGCCACACTTTGTAATTACAGGTTGAGTTGCTATGTAAGTTTAGGATCTGGGGCTCGTGTTATTCTCCATCTGAGCTTTTTTCTTCTGTTATGGTGCTAATTCAGGTCTTCATGGAGTGATCTACCTCTCTTTCAATCGTGAGATACGTTACCAGGTAACAAAAATGTTACCTGGAAAAAAGCGACGAATATGGGCTGTAACAATCAACACAGCTAGTTAAACGGAAATGACACCATCGAAACCTTGAATGCAGAAATCCCAAAGAGATCAGATTGGGTTTACCAGCAGGTTTTATGGAATTTCGTTGTATGATTTTAGATTCATTTTGTATTGTTTAATAATCCTAAAGTTACCGTTCCGTTAAAATGGTTTATGATATATCTCGTTAGGGTGAATTTCTGGCCCCCTCGTATTCCATATGTGGGTTGTAAATTGGGAAACGATCTAGATAGGGCGTAGATGCTCGAAGTTTGTCGCGTGTGTATTCATGGACGAGTTCCAACGGCATTGTTGAAGCTGTATCGTTCACAAGGGAGCCCATATAGGAAGTTCAAACAAATTGTCATGGCGATAGTGGAAAGCATTAGTCGGGACTGTTTTGGCTTGATGTAGTCAGCTCTTTGCTCAATTGCAGCAAATCAAATCTCGTCCGAATACCCGTTCCATGTCATTTCTGTCATGGTAATCTCGTACGAACACTATTTTCACTAATTTTAAGGATTCTTTATTTTTCGCTAAATCGCTAAACCCTCTCATTACTTCACCATCGGTGCACTATTCCTAACCAATACTTCCGCTTTTCGACTTATGAAATATCGTGAACTGTGCTTTTAAGAAAGAACTGAACAGCTGACAATGCCTGATCCAGTGAATAGCTTTACCCTTTTCAGACTCGATGAGTTGTGAAGTTTTATACCATAAATGATGTTATTTTTTCAAATGACGCCACAATTGTTTCCTATTCAAGGATCATGAGCTTTTATGAGAAGTTTTTCTGCTCTTTGAGATAATGGGTGCCATTTCTGCAACTGCTGCCATTTCGAATTTCGAAGAATGGTAGACCCAACTGGTAGAATTCAGCCAAGTCTAAATCAGATTCCGATCTTGATTTCGAAATAATACAATCAAAGCTGTGTTCCATGCATAATCACGACTCTTCTGCACCATCCGCAATTACGTTGGCTAACAAGTTGAGGGGAACATTCCAGTTGAGGGAGCTATGTACCCAAGCTCCAACGGTAGTGGTTTCACGCATGTGCCGTAGTGTTAACAAGCGAGGTTTCGGTAGTCTAAGGGATAAAGAACACAGTGTCCGGAAAGCACGAGTATGGAATCCCGTGCGAGCCTAAAGTTTTGCCCCTAATCCGCTCTCCTTGTAGGACTTCCGTACTGTGACCAAGTCACAGCAGCGAGCAAGAACATCCAGTAACAAAAGTTCAGAGAAAGTTACCATTTGACACAAGATATTACTCATGATGTGATCCAGTATGTGTTGTTAAACTCAAGGACCCCTTTTACAGACTTGAAAATGTAGGAATAACTTGCTGTGGGGGCCTATTTACAGGGTCTTGTTCCCGAAACTTGCATCTCCTTCTTTGAAAAAAGGGAACCGCTGTGCAAGAGTGTAGAGAGGAGAGGTCCTTTTAATGCTCCCACTTCATCGGTGTGTAGCTTGGCGGCGGTTGAGCCGACGTGATCTGTGCCGGAGAACTAAGCAGCTCACCAAGCTCGCACTTACTTTGACACACGAGCCTGATAGGTCTTCAATAGTTCCTGTCACCTACGTCGTTCCCTATGTGTTACTGTATGAAGAAGATTTGTCGCATGCAGTTCTTCCTCTTCGCATAGGACCTGTGGTCTAGCTAAGGCCAGCGTACACTCTGGAGTTCCTTTGTGGACGCTATTACTATCTATAGAATGAATGAAACATCCAAAAACACCGAATACACGGAAAACTACATAATCCTATCGAGTGGGGAACACTCTATCAAAAAACAGTACTCACCTTGAACTCATTGTTACAAGCCAGGTCCATGAGAGTCTGACGAATCCTTGAAATGGAGCGAATATTACTGCAGTTTAGGCCCACCCTAGCTCAGAAAACTCATATAGGCCTGTTGTTTGAGAAATATTATAGAAGCAGCATACAACCCTGACAGGTTTTCTTCTGGAATCATTCTTTTCTCCTAATTTGATACCGCTACCTTTATCACTTTTTCAATCTTAAAACCGTATTCGGTACCCCTCTGTTGAACTAGGATGAAGGAGAAGGTTAGATAAATTAGTATCCTTCATGCAGCATTTCCGTCGATGGTATTGAGCCTCTGGCTGATACTTGTGGACCTGCTCGACTTCTCAAAATGGCTTCACTTTGATCAGACAAAAACTTCTACTTGTGATCAGAATATTTATTTTCTTCAGTTTAACACCAATAAGACATACGTTTCATCTGTCTAGAACAAGAAAAAATTATAAAACGATCATATATACTTAAAACTAAGGGAAACCTAGACACTTCTCGAACAGTTCCGATCCATGTGAATGATTGCAGCGAGTATTGTACAGCCGGGATCACTAACATACTTTGGCAACATACTACGATGTGATCAACGAAATTAGAATTCACAATTAGTTTGTTTCCTTGGAACAAGGTCACAACTTTATTCGGAATTCCTCTAAAAACGTATATTTTGAAAATACCAGAGTAGAAGACACTGTCTGGAATGGCAGCAGCTCTTTCGGAGAGCTCGCTATCGCTTTTGTCCATTCCAACATGAGCCGTAGGTTGTTCTGCCAAAGATCCATACGCTACGGTTGAGACGAATGCGCTGACGTTGCTCATTGCCGCGGCAAAGAAAACAGCCGAGTAGTATCGAAAACTCAGGAACAAGATTGATTAAATTCTATTTGACAAGTAACACGGTATGTCTGAGGAAATTCAAGAATCTCTCTGAGCCATTGTCAAGCAGCTTTATTTATTTTCATGAATTTCCGATTGAACGTTTGTCGAATGTTACTTATTCCAGCTTCGCCATCCTGAAAATGATCGATGGTCTGAAATGTTCCATTTCATCATAACTACATAGAGGCTCAGTACCAGCTTACTTATACAGAACGAAAAGGAATCAAAGAGAACGTGTTTGCCTCTCCCACAAAGTCTTATTAAAAACCACAGTTCTATGTAACTGGGTATTGCTGTCAAAAATGGCTCATTTCATGGGGAAGCTGCAAGATTTCTGCATCCAAACCCTCTCTCTGACTTACCAGCTCTTCAATGCTTTGTGAATAGTTGTCATATAGCTTTGGGAAGGAACGATATCAAACAGAGATTTCGCTGGCCAATGGAATAGCTAAGTTCCTTTGTGAATTTGTCCGGAATTCCGAATGAAAGTTGGAACTACAGCCCATTCCACCATCAATGAAACTGTAATTTTGATTTTGAGAAAAATTTTTCAAGACTATTTTATAAAGGTATGCGGTCCCCGCAACGGGACAGAATAAGTCCTGTTCCGATGTTTAGCGAATTCGTTCACCAGTTTGAGCAGGTGCACTCGAACTGGCAAAAACGTTTCGATGTGAGCTTACTTTACAAGACCGTCTGTAGATTCATTAGATTTATGATTGATTATGCATGGAGGTGCTTAAGAGGAAAGTGGTCACGGATCGAATTCCGGAGCGACAATACTCGCACAAGTCTCACCCTTTGAGGTTGCTTAGTAGGTATCAGACTTGTCTAGAAGTATAAAAACACCGACCTACGCATTGTCTAGCTACCGCAAGTCGTTGTATCGCGATCAGGACGTCACTACGATTCTGATTCGAAGTCGAATGCTGAAGTGAATCCCAAGAAACGGCTCGATTGATGCTCTAAGGCTTTAGCCTGCTTAACGACGACTATTCATAATGACCGTTATCAGTGATTGTCAATGCCCGAATCGCGATAAATATATTAGTTCAAGTTCACATTTTTGGTTAAAAAAATGCGAGGAGGCCGGAGGGTCACCGAATATACGTACCTAGAGTTGAATGGAAAAGGATCGGTATCAGGGTCAGGGGTTGGGGATTTGTCACTAATAATACAGCTCAATTCTATGATGTGTTTGACACTGAAATATGTCCATTGAGCTGACGCTATCGATGTTTTGGTGATTTTAATTCCTGACTTATTCCTGCTTCAGTCATATTAAACACAACTAAAATCTATTTTTGATCAGCATCATTACTATCTGCTAGGAATCGGAAATTCAATTTACTGATCTGGAGATAGCATTTATCTTCGATCCTTTTCGGGTACCCTTTTACCGATTTACATATTATTTACGCTTTTCGAAAAAACTCGATATGGTAGTGAGTAAAAATTTTTCGAATTCTTCGCATAGGACTGCTTCTTCGGTGATGTAGTAGAAGGCCGTCAACTGTATGCCTTTCTAAGCGTCAGAAAATTTTCGAAATCCTGCGCTCCTGTTTTAGTAGAAGACATGCATGTGCAATGAAAACTTCAGAGATGCTTTGGCGAGCCGTTGGTTTGGCACCGTCGATCGCTGCGTCATCTGCGCAGTCGTTCTCGAGTGCCAAGCCGTCATAGCGAGGCCGCGGATCGTTTTCCGAAGAAGTGCTCCGTCAATCACCATCACAAATGCTTCCAATGACGTTGTTTACCTGCATTCTGTAAAATGACCCCGTTCGCAGTTCCACTCGGCCGTGATGGGTTGGAGCCTTTCAGGATCTGTCTTTGGACCGACACTCCTTGTTGCGTCGCCTGCGAGGTCAAGCGAAGCGACTTCCCACTGGGAGCCTTGCACGAGCCATCATTGAAACCTGTCCACGAATCAGCTCAAATTCTAATGAATTGTGGGAATACTCGTGAGAGAACCACGGCAACAACAACAACAACAACAACAACAACAACAGCCATCGAGAAAACAGGTGATCACAGAGAAGAAGAAGAACTCGCCACATATCAACACCGGAAGACTGTACATGTGCAACTCACCGATAGCTATGGCCGGCAGTGTTTGTTGTAACCTTAAAATATGACCAATAATAAAGAAGGTTTCTGTTTGTTTCGTGAAATAGCACATAATGGAGGGGAAGAGCAGCAGTTCTGAAGTGCTTTTCGTACAAAAAAGGCATTCTTCAATATTTTCAGCACTGCCTGGATGCTAAAATATGAAAAGTATCTCGTATTGAAACTACTCCGCAATTTCGAAGAAAATTTGAATGCTTGGCGTATTGCTCTTCCTGTTATTACAGCTTCTTTTGAACAGAGACCTCAAGAAATTCGTTGAGTTCCATGCTCGTGGACAGCTAGGCTACAATGCAAACTTTTATTTCAAGCGGAATTTGTAAAATTGGTTGACCAGAGCAGTGAAGCGGAACTCACAGGAACCGATTCTGCACGTAACAAGTTGATATATATGAAAGAAGTTGAACGGGTAGGCGTCAGAACCGATGAAATGGTGAAATGAAAATGGGAAGAGCTCGACGCATGGCCCAGAAAGGGCTAATGATACTTTTGAGCGAACTCAAACCCACCATCAAGTTCAATCTCATGATGTAAGTTCCGATACTTTTGCAAAACCTTTGGAACACTTCCTCTACTAGTTTACTAAAGTCCGTCCATAATTCCCCTGTAGTTCTGAGAGCCTTAATTTTCTGTTTCGTTCACTCGGGGTACTTTATTCCTCCCAATCAATTGGCTTTTGACTAAGGTGGTGTAGTGGCAATAGAATCACTATCACACATGCGTGATTTGAGGGCCAAAAAGCCTATAGATATGTACATCTTATACGTTTTGTTTACTAATTCATCAGTTGTTGATGAACCTTCTCGGGGCATAGAAAAAACTGAACACACTTGAGCGATGTGGTTAGCTCGGCTATGAGCTTTTGTGCAACTACTGGGAAGCTGATCGTATCACACAAATTTTATTCCCTAAAATATCAACATGACCACGAGATTCAAAGCGCAGTCCAAAAAAATTATAGCCAAGTTGAGTTCTACAAAGCTTAGCTGTGAATGTTTAGCAAAATGGTAAGCCCAAAGATACTCTTTGTGTGATTCCGGGCCTGCTCTGGTGAATCGCCACGAAGCTGCAAAAGTTAGCTACAGTTTCTGAGTTTAGACAGAAATTCTCGGTTCATCCTTTTATCGATGAATATGTGCTAATAAATTCGACTGATTCGGCCCTCTTGGCAGGTTTAGGTTTCTTGGTTTGCTTACTCTGAATACTAATTCTAAGATATGGATAAACTAGAAAAGGCACTAGGAACTTGAACTATGAAGGCAAACCCTTGACATTGTTGTGTAGAGTGGATGCGGACGGGAAACGTTACGGAACCTATTCAAAAGATGCGATTCCCCACTCATACGAGTGTCTAGGAACCCAGTCAAACAGCAGTAATGTGATACAGGTAGAGTTCCTTCAGTATGCACTCTTATATTGAACTTTATTCAAAGAGGGAACTCCCATTGCCGCCCACCTGGTGGGTCAATCTTAGAATCTACCCGAATCTGATCGATGGCTTCTAGAATTGATTGCTTGGAGCCTAGCTGGAATTTCGGGAGAGAATTTTCCAATAAAGACGGAGCAAATGCCTTGAGGCAATTCAATGGGCAGGATATATAATAACCAACTTCGAACAGTAAAAACTTGCAGACATCAGAAAAAATCTCCTCCTCCTCCCTTGCCCTCCTCTGCCCAACCTACAGTACTCTCTCCTCTTCTCCCCTCCCCCTTCCTCGTTTACTGATAACTCGACTGGTTTTGAGTTTATGAAGAGATATCTAATCCAAATGTACTCTTTCGCTCTGGTCGAGCACACCGAAAGCCATCCTCGCCTCTTCTTTTTTCCCTATTTCTTCTTCTTCTTCTAAGCATCAATCCCTCTCAGTTCCACGATCTGCTGTCTGTCTATGTTAATTTTCGCCTTCTACTCACGCCATTTTCTGCACTTCTTTATGATTTCACCTGGTCACCAGCCCTAAGTTTCAAACCCCATCTCTCTTCTTATCGGATGCCTACTGAGTATGGCGACCCGCTCGTACAGCCCAAATAATAATCGTTTACAAAAGAATCGAAAAAATGAATAGTGCATCTCAACTGGGCTTCAGGACTCTGGGGAAGAGGTTGAAGTCGAAAGAGGGGACACTAGCCGCTTTTTTTATTCCTTCTCTTCTAGCGCTGTTTGGGAGCCAGGTTTTCCCCCAACGAACTGCTATAATGATTAGAAGACGGCTGCCCATGGTCAGCAAAAATAAATGGACATTGTGAAATTGGTTTCATTGTAGACCTTCCAATGGAATCTCCTTGTGCGACTGCACCCTTGAGAAGATTCTGACTAATTTAAGTTTGCAAAGCGAGTAGTATCCCTCCTGGAACGAATCCCGTTACTCTTTGGAGCCATTCTTTCATTTGTATGTAGGCAGCTTTACTGAGGTCGATTGCGACGATAAAAGCACGCGACTACAACTTTCAGTTGTTCTAGAAGATTACTTGGTAGACGATCATCCAGTTATTGAAAGAGTTCACTATTACCTGCCCATATAGGTCCAGACTCCAAGTCAATTTAACTGTGAAGACCTACATCACTTTTGACTGTTTACCTTCAGTTAAAGGCACAGTTCACGATTAAAATGGTTTCTGAGATTCCCCTATAGTATGAATTCGAGGCTCTCCCTCTACCACACCTGTCGGTATAAGGGCGAAAAACGTCCTGGATAGGGCACAATAAGAAACCAGAGATTGTATCGTGTGAATGCCACACCCATCGTGGCGAGTTTCAACGGCTTTGTAGAAGCTGCACCATTCATAAGGGAATCCATGTAGGAAGTTCAAACAACTCATTGTGACCCATAGCGACAGTGAAAGGCAGTTCTGGACAGTTACGGTTCGATGTAGTTAGCTCTTTGCACGATGGGAGCAAGTTAAATTTCGTCCAAAAACCCCTTACATGCCATTGCTGCCGCAGTGATCTCGTACAACCTCCACTTCCACTACTTTTGAAAAATTTGAAGTAGTCGGACTTTCTCGCTTCCTTCGCAACGATGTACTCCTCTACATCAACACTTCCGCTTTTCAACCTGAAAAGGGTACCTCAATATCATCGTGAACTGTGCCTTTAAATGAAAACCATTCAGTGGCAACCCTCTCCAAAGCGATACTACCCATGTTGGACAGACATTGATCAAGCGGATGAAAGTTTGTATTTGAGCGAGCAAACTTCTTCATTTTCTGAAAACTGACTATAACCGCAATTTGGTTTTTCTGAGGGAAAAACTCTTTCATCTTTTCGAAAGAACAGACAGTAGGCAGTGAGCAATAATGACAGTTTTTCATTAGATTCGCGTCAATTTGCCAGCGTTGTCGGACAGTCAGGGCAAGGACGTCGATGGTGCTCGACGAGGGTTCTCGATAGCGTTTCCAGAATATTCCGTGGAAGAGAAAACATTGTTTGGCTATGAGTTCAACCTGATTCTCTCCGAGTATGCACTTTTGACTGTCTAAGCCTAAATTTCTTCCTAAAATACATATTAAGTATTCGCGACTGACCGTTCAGTCTGGAAGGTACCACGCACTCCAATCCTGTTGAGGATTGAGAGGTCCTCAAAGAGAAACACATGCAGTCTGTGCCAACAATGACCTGCACGCGATTGATATTCCTGTTGCCGTTTTCCAGCGCCGCCTGGTACCTCTTGGCTAGCTCCGAGAAGTTGAAAGGTTTGCCTGGGCAGACTGTTGTGAACTATCCGACCACGTTCACTTTATGTACTTCTACCGTGTTCGCACGAAAAGTCTCTTAGAAAGACCTACTTCGCTAGCGGCTCTCCTAGGGTCACCCTCAGTCTAAGGCGTTCACCTGAACCCGCAGTGCACTTTCAAACTGTGAACTGACATCTTACTTAAGTCGGACAACCCACGACGCCTGCAGAAGAACAGCTCCGTCAAAGCAGCTATGGATCGACCGCGGTCGGATCAGGGCTCTTTCGAAGACCTTCCAGTATGTCATTACTCGCCATTGTGGATGCATGATTAATTCCGACGGACCACCTTGATTACTGGGAACCCCGAAACTCTCAGCTCTTAACCTAGCCACGTCCCTTTGTATAATTCTGGTTGATCCTCTGTATATACGCCCGCTACCATCTCTCCACTCAACACAGCACAGTCCTGTCCCTCGTAACCTCTCTTTGTATGATCCTGTGTGGTTTTCTGTCTACGATCGCGCATAATTACGCGGCGTTTCAAGGTCGCCCGTACCAACAATGCCCCACCGTGCACTCTTCACCTTCGCTATTCAATAATCGACTCTCCACATGCACACACAATCCGCTACCGTATCCACTGAGGTTTCTGTTCGCCCTCTCATTCGTAAACTTCCTATGACAATAACAAATACAGTTCGTGAGACCATCTACCCCTTACCGTGTAACTGAGTCAACAGCCTAGGAATAGGCCCTGGATGAACATGGAGGAGCGAATGGGAAATCAACTTCTCTTAGACCTCTCATTTGAATTCGCACTGAGATCCTGGGCGTGATCCCGAAATGGATAGGATTTGTAAGAGAAAAGCATAAACACAGAACTGATAACTCATCCTTACACCTCAAGCCTGTACCGTCTGCTTTGTACAACCGGCTAGTTCCCTGTTTGAAGTCGTCGTTTTCATGCATTACACTTGTCGATCGAGAGGAGTAGATAACATCAAAAGGGAGGCACTAGGAGGGCGACATGGTGCTAAATGCGCCCGAACATTACCCGACACAATAGAGTGCATCATTTCAACGAATCGCTCCATCGAACAGAACGAACACAGCAGAGAAAGGATCAGGGAACGGTTCCTGCACAGTCTTCCTGTATATCGTCATCGTTTTCCGTACATTTGTGTGTTCGCCGTATTTGGATTCGGCACTGTTGACTTTCTGCTGTTCGAGCTAGATCGATTCCTTTTGTTGGTTTGGCACCGGCCGTAATAGGACTGGCAGAGTGTGCCAGTGGTGACGGCAGCTGTGATATTGCGTAGAGCAATTCTGAATATCAGCGCTTTCCGTACCTCATCAGATCCTGCGAAAGAAGCTATCTTCACGGATCTGCCCTTCTCACCAGCTTAGCAGAGTTGTTCAGAGGAAGTTCACCACCTTCCAATGTGACTAGTGCGTAACGAGCCTCCCCTAATTCTCTACCGGTGGAGTACATCCGTAATGGAAACGTCACTGTAAAAAAATGTCGAATGAGAAGAACCTGATTACTGGTCTCCGTGGAGGGAAGATCAGCTTCGGATTGATGAAAGTGAATGGACGAGGCGGAAATGAGTAAAAAGAAGGATGACATCTGAGAAAGGAAGGTAGGCGGTGTTGGTGGAGAGTGGAAATCCCCGTGATCGGCAGCGACCCGGTATGGAACCACTGGATGCACGGCCCGAGGAACAACCGTGAATTCATGCAGTGCCATTTCGGGATCTCCACAGCCTTGCTATGTACACCGCCACTTCCACAGCTCCCATTCACACTGTTGTGCAGAATGAAATGATTGGGAGAAATCGAAATCTATTCAACGATGACTCATCACTGATGTTGTTATGTGACAGTCGACGATCATAAAACCACTCACCGGACTGTTAATAGGTCGAAATTAGACGAAATCGATTCCTCAGTGAAGAGGGAACATCGGCTAAAAGCCATGTGAAAGTAGTATATTCAACGATGAATACCCTGAAGGAGCAAACGTGTGGCGGCTAGACAGTGTCGGCGTTGGGAGGTCGTGGAACAGAAACGGTTCGAATGGACAGGTGGAGGAGGCGGGGAGCATACTCTCTCTGTGGGGGAGAGACCTTGGAACCGCCCACACTTCACGTACACAGAAAGAGGCAGCAGAGGTAAATGGAACAATGCATGAGGGAACGGCGCACGAAAATCGCTCACAACTCACCGTCTTACAGACTCCACTTCAGCCGACGATCATAGTGGCCAGTGCGGTGGGTGGCAGATCCAGACGATAGTCAACAGTAAGACGATGGGATGGGTAGGGAATGAAGTCGAACCTGAGCATATAGATTATACCAAAACGCGATCGTAAACAGAATGAAATCATCGAAACTCAGGCCAGGTCTACACACAAATCTCTTTGTGTGAGGAAGGAATCCGATAATTAGTGAAAATGCCTCCTGGGGTGAAAATTTTCGAACCGTCCCCGGTCAGGGACCTTGTTCCCGCTCCCATGCTGAGAGCGTGAAGGATCTGACGCCGCTGAAACCTTCTGAACTTGGGATGTGAGGGGAAAACAAGACCCAAGCACCTTAACAAAAGCAGAGCGTAGGAGAGGAAGACCAAACGTCTAGCTTTATGAAGTGATAACACGAGCAAGGGGAGGAGTAACAATAATACTGAGTGCTTTGCTGGCGACTACTGCCTGGCAGATCATCCCGTAAGAGGGATAACACGGAATCAATAACATAAGACTATGTCCCGGGCTTCCTTCCGGACTCGGCGCCGCCGCCACTCTTCCCATACTTAGTCACCTCATCCTCATCCCTTGGGCTGATAACAACTTCTTGAATTCTGAATGGAATCTCTTTATACAAATCTATTTCAACAAATCAATAAAGAAAAATACAAAACTCCTAGAAGGAACAACATATAATCAGGTTTAAAAATCTCTCAGATATCACGGCTGAGAAGGTGACGCGAGTGCAGAAATGAGTTCAATAAGGCACTATACTGTTTCTCTGCGGAATAGAACAAGAATGACAAGTGAGCGCTGATAAAATCGTGAACATTTCACAGCGGCACAGAGCACATACATATGCACAAACGTACACGGGGTTAAATAATTCACTATTATACAAGGATCAAACTCAGCCGAATGGATGGTCAACTATTTACAATTTTAGAGGCACACCACAGAAGGGTTCATTCATCGCCACCTGCATATGGCTTGACTTATCCAAAAGCCTGAAAACCATGACGCAGCAAAGAAATGATGTATAATAACTGCATAGATTTGGAGCAAGAAAAGTTTGTCAAAACGGAAAAGCCGATGGAAGGCGAGTGCTAATCGAGGCAGTTATCTGAATATAAGCAAAACCGCGTCAAAGACATACAAGGACAGTTGCGCCAATGGTTGAGTATTCAGCAACTCGTCCATATCAACAATCATTCAATAGGCACAATCAGAAGAAGAAATCATGAAGAAGACTGGTGCGTTTATGTTCAGCTCGATGCATATGCGCTTCAAGAGCTCCTCTAGCTGTCGAATCTGCTCTTTCCACAGCCCATGCCAATTCTTCCACTTCTTTTTCCAGCTGAGCTTGTTGGTATTCAAACTGCAAAACCTCTATTTATTTTGGTTTTTACGATAGTATCGAAGCTGCAGATGAGTCATGAAATTGATACAGCCTGTATTCCGATCTAGTTCAATTCAAATAATCCCACATTCTTCCACGCGTTGTCATGATATTTAGCTTTTTTTCTACGTAATTGTGCAATGGACGCTCAGCCACAAATATAGGCGATCGAGGCTATGATAGGTTTTACCAAAGGAATCACATATTCCACCAAAGACGAACCTAACCTCGGACTTGAATGAGATTAGATAAAAGTTATTGGAGTTGGTGGAACACTAAGCCTGGTATAGGCGACTTTTAAATGGATTCCTCGGGTCCCGTTTAAATACTGTATACTTTTTGATAACTTCGAAACAACGTCCAGTAGACCATCCTATCTACCGTATCTATGCTACAAGCCGTGGCGGCGACGACAACTAATCATGTAATGGGGTGATAGCGGCGGTAGATTAGCGCCGATTATCGGCCGCTCGCCTGGATTATCCCATGATGGTGAGGCTCAACAGGTATGCGCTCTGCGCTATCCACCATAAATCATGGCGAACGAGGCACGGGGTCAGGCTCGTTATACGCCGATTTCAGTTGGCGAACACTGAAACATCCACATTTAAACCGCAATAAAACATGACAAATGCTACAGTCGACAGAAACCAGTATGCCGTACAAAAGCCGCTTAGATTCTGAATGCGTGCAGAATACCGGTCGCACGACACCACATAGGCAACGACGCAGTCGCGTGCGAGCGAGGATCACGAACTTGAGATCCGATAATATCTTCGACAGTGATACCGCAACCATCAACAATGCGCGAAATTCGTCGCACGCGACCATCGCACGCACCGGAAATTACGGCGACCAGCCACTCATCCGAAGTGTTTCTGAGGGGCATGCACAAATATTGGAACTTTTCAGTCAATAGGTTCAACACTACCTTCACGGTCTAGTTCAATTTGAACCTTATAACTCCATTAGATTGATGCATGATTATTGTGGATTTTTCTCAGCAAATTTTCACATGAAGAAACGATGGAAATATTGTTCAAATGATTGCTCCGGAACATATCCACCATCTTCGTCAAGCACTGCTTCCCAGTTGCTGGGCAGTCGGTTTTCTAGAGCGGAGAACCTTCGGTGCCGGGAGACGATCACGCCTTGACATCGGCTACCAAGTCAACCATTTCGTAGAAAGTTCTGTTCGTTATCCAATTTTCCAATGGACGGTTAACATGATAATCCACAGTTTCTTTCGGTGAATAGGGTGAACTGGTGAACGATTCCATTCCTTATTCGGGTTTGGCTGACGGTTCCATCGCCGGGAAGTTCGTTGAGATCATTGTATGACTGTGCCACCTTCCAACCTTTCTCGAAGTAACAGAGCATAATGTGGCGTATATGAAGATGACTTTCTAGACGTATTTCTGTTAAGGAAAACAAGAAGAATATTTCTATCAGATCCCGAATTCAATATTGAAATTGCATCGAGAGAAAAGAAGCCGCGAAAGATCCACAATGATTATGCATCAACCTATTATTTGCAGTCCCCCCTCCTTGTAAAAGGGCGGAGGTGATGTAGTGGCAAGTGGCGCACTATCTCACACGTACGATCAGGGGTTCGAATCCCGGATCCATACCCGCCTAGGCCAACCAAGCCTTCCATCCCTCCGGGGTCGGTTAATTAGTACCAGATTCGTCTGGGAAGATAAAAGCACTGATTTGTAGATCGGCTGGCCACCGCAAGTCATTGTATAGGCCACATACGCACTCATTACGCCACTACGATTCTGAATGGAAGTCGAGTGCGGGGGCGCATCCCTCACACGGGATTGATTAACGCCAGAAACTTTATCCTTATCCTCCTTGTAAAGCCTAACAATCGCGAAGAAAGTAAGTTTTATCCCTTTATCCCACTATTCATTCCAACAGTTCCTTCTCAAAGAGTTCATCCGCTGTCGTTCAACCTAACAAAGAGCTTAATGGAATAAGATGCGAGTTCAGAGACATCCAGAGGGAGAATATAATATGGAACAACTTGACCTTTTAGTCTTACCGAACTAAAAAAAATCTTTTTTAAAGAACTCACTAGTTGTTTCCTCGCACCGTTTTCCATGAAATATGCAAAAGGGTACGTATACTGTAGGGTATAACGACATTTCGTAAGAAGTGTAGCAGCATTGTGAAGATATTGCCAGTCGATCCACGTGCCATCATGATCGTTCACCTGAACAGAAAACCTTGCTGCAAGCTACAATGCTGTGGCATACCGTGTTCAATCATCTGATAATAAGACAATGAAGGTTCGGCAGCACTAAGCTATTTTTGAGATACGCCCTGCTCTAGGGTTTTACTAAAAACCCTTGATTGGGGGTACGTATCTGCCCAAAATGATTATATTTTCCCTCTTTTGCATGACCCACATTCAAAGAAACGCCACAGTTTGAAAGACTCTTGGTTCCTCTACGATGAAATTAAACAACGATTTGTTTCGAGTGGTCACTTGTTCCGAGAGGTCAAGTTCCTTACCTTAGCTTCAATTTTCCGCTGGATCTTGTCACGGAACTGCTGCTCCAGCTTCAAAGATTTGCTGTGATTCTCAAATCGTTCATAGTAATGTAGATACTTTTCAAGGGCTCGCCGAGCCTTCACATGATTAGCCTCAGCAGCCACGGAAGGATTCTCCTAAAAAGAAGAAAACTATTTTAGCACGCTCTCAAGCGTTTAGTTGGGTAGCTGAAAATAAACTTATTAAGACGTGACTGGTTTCGATTTCTCAAGAAGACCTCTGATCTATGTATGTGGATGTAGTTGGATACTTCTGTCTGGTACGCACGCACAGCAGGGGATTTCAGACCTAACGAACGCAGTCGCGTAAAGGGCGTATCAGCCTCTAGACGGCCATCTTTTCACCTAAAAGCCATCTTTCACCTAAACTTCACAGCGAACGCTGTCTTCCGACTCCGATCCCATCACCTAGATATCGCTGGTGCGGCAGTAAGAAGCACTCCGCTGTGTGCGCACCGCCTCACTTTTGCGACCTTGAAGCTGTACAGCGGATCCGACCTGATGCTTGAATGCAATATGCCGTCAATACAGTCAACTCAGGGCAATGTTCGACGAAATTAATATAGGAGCACAAGAAAAGAGGCTTTTTTCTTTAAACAGTATTTTCACAACGAACCTTGTACCTGCTACACTCATAATATTCACTGCCATGGGTTTTCCAGTCTGAAAAAGAAAATGGTTTAGAAACGATCAGAAGTAATCATCGACAAGGATCGGCGAAACTAGTGATATTGATCGGGAACATACCTCCAAAGCACATCCAACAGAAATGGTGTTTACATTTGGCACATTGCATGTGATTGCATCCTCCATTTTTTTCTATACATGAGTGACACTGGGGGCAATCCTTAGTGTGAGCACTAAAAGTAACACAAATCAGACCAAAATTGAAATAAACAAGGGGATCAATTTAATCATGGTCTATTTATGAATTATGTTCTTCACATTGATCGAAACCAAACTAACACTTCCGAACTTTCTACTTTAAGCTCTAGAAATTATAAGAGGATTAACAAGGTCTTCTAGTTCACCGCATGTTTACTATTTCTGCAACTTCGAGTCTGAACTGATCATTTTGACAGAATGGAAGGCGTCCTATTACCCATGCTGAAAAAAAAGGGGCAGGCTGCTTCATCGAAGACAACCCTTCACTGCTAATACCACTCGATTATTTTTTTCAAATATTCGCACATTTATATTCTCTGATATTCTAACATTTCTATTCTCATCAAAAGATAATTCAGTGCAGTCACAAAAAAAGGCGTTATTTCTGCCAATGTACGCATTGTTCATCTAATTCCTCTTATAAGGCTTTATTAGCGCGCTGTCAGGTAAAACCGCAAAAATCAAAATTTATCTTAGAAATATGCCAGCAGCAGCAAACACTGATGTTTAATTTTTTTCCTCCTGCTCAATGTGATGCTATTCCTTCATTAATCCCATCATCTCAAACTTATATTATTACATTTGGGCAATTCAGCGCAGCGAGGAAAATTACCTGATATAATTGGCAGTCTCGCTGTCGTCAGCGCATTTAAGCAACCACTGCTTGATTGTTTCACATGAAGTTGGAGCATGATAGTCGACACCACAAGCAACGCTGAAAAAATGATCGATTTCTCAACAATCAATTTCACAAAGCATTTCAACTACTCGGAGTCATGACCGAAAACGTCTGCTTGGAAAAAATCACTACTGAAGTTTAATTTCAGTACATCAGCTAATGATATGATCAAGCCTGTCTCCCTGTCTTCTTGGCACAAACTCGTAGCTTCTATTAATATCGAGAAATACCGAACTTTGCGCGTGTGTCGCGGCAACTTTAGGTTCTAGCAACATATGCCTTTCTTCCCCGAATTTCCATTAAACATACAGAGGAGAGGGGAGGAGGAGGGGATGGGACATCGCTTCTATCCAACACTGAAGGCTACAGTGCAGAGAAGGAGGGGTGGCCGTTTCCTTACCTATGTTTCGAGTGGTTTTAGCGGAAGAATATAGTTTCCACCTGAGCTTGAGGAGGGGAGGAGCGCCGGTCGGTGGGGGTGACAACCTAGTGCAAAAAGGTAGGCTGAGAATTCATTCATTCACGAATTAAATATTCAATTCATTCAATGTGTTTTATATGCAATAAGTGCATAGCGCGATGCCAGTACAGACCGAAATCACAGCTCTGAAGTATCCACTTCACAATTCTCACTTCACTCCACACTACTTACTCTACTCCATTAACCTACCCACCAAGTCACACCCTATACATATATTATAAGAAGGTAGTCTAGAATAGAGCTAGGTTTTCCATGTCACTACCTTTACCTCACAAAATTCAGTATAAACTGAAGAATCATCAGGAGAGAATTGACCAAGCTTGAGAGAGTTTGACTTAGGGTGTAGGGCGAAATCGAGAGAGAACATGCATGCTTATGAAGCTGGCTCACGGGCATGCACCGGCAGGGGCGGCGTCAAGTTAAAAACTTCTCACATCGTCTTCATAAAAACCCAGACACCGAGAAAAATAGGGTGACTTTCAGTAATGGCTCAACAAATCAGAGGAAGATACATTGCTGCTGACAGAAGTGTTCTCAAGAAGGGCAAACCACCTTCTCATAAATTCATAACCACCCCCACCAGAACCTGAGGACCGAAAAAATTGTTGGAACAGGCAAGATGTAAGGGCAAGATATAATGCTGAAAATGATTAGGGTCCGTTGAAGGAGGAGGATTGTGTCGCCAAATAAACCAAGAAGATGCACTCGGTTGGCGTAGTGCCCTCACAGTTTTCATATAAATTCGTAACCCGATCCCTCCACAGGCCATACGCCATAATCGTGAGGGTGGAGCTCAGAAAGAAAACCATAACTCTGTTGAAACTTTTTTTTTGTGATGAAGGCATCAGTGTATCCTGACGCGTCATCATACTGGTGACTATTATGCCTTCCCATCCATTTAGCCGGCCTCGTACCTGGATTGCTACCGTATGCTGCCAATTATTACGTTG
>UZAF01016539.1:49751-77015 GCA_900617895.1 Haemonchus placei
TGATGTTGCTCTTAAACAAGGAGCAGCTATAGATTATTAAGTGTAGTGCATATGCCACCAACGTTAATAAATCATTTGCTTTCTCAGGGTGACCTTATAATTATGAAACGGTGCAAAAGCCGACACTATCTTTAAAAAATTCATAAAAAATTTGAGGTGAAGGATATTGCGACCAAATTTTGAATACGGAGGTACATTGTGATGAGGAATCTTTCTGTGTTTGCCAAAAAATTCCATTCCGGATGCTTTCTCCAGAATCGCAAAAATCGAGGGTGACCTTATAATTATGAAACGCACTGTACGTTGCATAACCCGTTGCCATTTTCATAGAACTGTAGTGGCGTATGAATTTGGCCCAAAAGACGGCAAGTGGGTTGGTGGATGTACTCATGAGTAGGAACCTTCCTTCTTGTCAGATGTCTTGTAGCAATCAATCGACCTCAGAGGAATGGAGAGTATAGTCAGCCCGGGCGAGTACCGTTCTAGGATTTGAGCCCTATACCAAGCTCTGGTAACGGCGCTCTTTAACACCTCTGGCTCTTCACTTCATTTTGATATCTAATTGTAGGGAAAATTTATGCACACCAAGTATGAGAAATACAAAAAACCATGATAGAAAAAACCAAAAACCTGAGCGGTTCTGGAGCAACCAATTACTTTACAGCCTAGGTCAAATTCTTACAGAATCACTTCATAAAGAGTCATAGAAAATGATATATATGCACATAAGCAAGCAAATAAAACATGAAACGAAATAATCTCCAAATCGAGGTTACACGTGAACATATGTAGCACAGTAAAACGGAGTAGGAGCAAGCATTAAGTGTCGATTGTGGCAATATGAAAAGAGATCGTAGTGAAAAACAACCCTTCTCGTAAAAATAACAAAATAAAACAACAACAAGTGTGAGTAAACAACAGTTAATATGTCAATCAATTTCATCTAAATCCTTTCTAGTTACTAAGATGAACTGCGCAAGGAAAGTAGTCTTGGCAGGATCTGAGAGCTTCAAACGAAGTGAAGTTGTATTGGTGGAAATATGTTCTGTAAAAAGCATATAATTTTCACCACAATCATTTCCAGGATACTATAGAAAATAAAGAAAATGGATAGTAATGATGGAAAGATATTAGATGTTAATGATACAAAATCGGAACCCACGCGGGATGCATGATGTAGACTAACAATAAGACGTAAGAATCTGGGCGACAGCGAACGTGGGTTCTACGCCCACTTTCATCAGTTCCAGATTTCGTCTTTTTTTGGTAGACCCTCCAGGGACCATCACTCCCAAGAATGTTTATATCGAGGGTCAGGGCAATCTAGGTTTCACAAAAAAATGCCCTACTATATCCTGAACGAAGGACGTAGCTGTCACCGTGTAAATCCATCAAAGGAAACCTACATAACAATTTGTTTGATAAAAGACCGAATAGAGACCCTACCATACCAAATTACCCACCCCGAACAGTTGTAAACAAACAATTGATCAGCAAAATATAATAGATGAGCAACAGAAGGCAATAACACTCCACGGAGAAGCTTGACTCTTGGCGCCAAGCTAGAAGGACAAGCTGAGATAAGCAGATAAATTCTAGATTCCAAAAAAAAAAAACAAAAGTGCCCTATAAACAACACTGCCACCTTCCTGATAGAACAGAAAAAGGCAAGGCGGGTCTTTTAAGTAAGTTCGTCATGGGAAATCCCTAAGTTAAATAGAAACGACGCAGGAGGGAAGAATACTCTGCTAGAAACTAAACTGGCGAAAGTAACTTACTTAAAGACTCTACGTCTAGCACAAAATACCACTCGGAATCAGAAGCTGAAGAGGTGTCTGGTATAAGGGTACAAGAGTAGTTCTGAGCCTCGTCGTACAAGCTAAAAGAAATCATCAACGCATATAAAATGTATAAACAATGAATTAAGTACACGAGTGTGAGACCGTTTACCTTGCTTCTTGCACCGCACACCTGGGTGATGCCCTTCGACGTATACGAAGTGGGAGAGGCGAACCGTCCGAAGAGCTGGCATTAACGGGTGTGTATGTAATTAACACCGAATAAATACAGAGCACCTGAAATTCGGGGTTAAATAACTTTGTAAGGAACATGCACCCAAAAATTGCTACACTCCATCCATTCGAAGAATTGCGACATTTCGTCAAAGGTAAACTTTTTTAAAACTCGCCATTGCTGTTTTCCCTTTGGAAATCATTCCCAGAAGACGAGAGAGAAGAGGCGTTGGAACATTTCCAAAAAGAATTGTCCGCACATTATACTGCAGATCATTACAACATTAAAAGAGAAGTTCTCAGGTCGTAAAACTCAAACCACCAAAAATCACCTCTGCTGATAGGGAAGACACACGAATTGTGTGAGTTGGCGAGACTCCTCTATCAAACATCACTTCACATTGCTGATCACTTATCAACTTCTGTTCAACACTATCCCGGACAAAGCTCCTCAGATGATGCTCCCAATCGGCAATCATTCCGCAAATGTTTGTAAAGGCCTTCTTGTTCTAAAAATTAAAAGATTTCATGGGCATGACAAGAAATTGTCAAACTGCTGAAATATATGGTATTACAACAAATTATTAACTTTCAAAAAACGAGCCAAAAATGAACAAAATTCAATCTTTTTTTTAAACGCTCACTAGCGCCTTTAGAGAGATCCGTTCCGCAGGTGATCCGTCGGGAAAAAACTGAGTCGTGTATTAAAATTACAAGAAAAAGCCAAAGTGAGTTTAGTTATTACTTCTCATGTTTATAAAACAGTATTGCTTTTGCGTAGTACGAGCAAAAAGGACTAAGTACCGTAACGCTTCGACATTTTCACGAAAATCCCAAATGCTGGAGCCTATGTGTACTGGAGTTGTTCGCGCTACTCTTTTTCTAGCTATTTCGCAAGGTTCGGTTTGTATTACATGGCTATAACAGTAATAATAAACCTCTGGAGTCAGGTTGGGGACTGTTTTGCTACTTCCTTTACTCGCTGGTGACCACATCATATCCGTAATGTTATCGTTTTGCATCTGAAAGGACAACTGAACAAATAAATGTAAATAAAACGACGAGAAGAAAAAACATGAATAAAGGTATAATAGGTGTGGCAAGTAGATTTTGTGGCAACACAGAAACATTTTAATACTTTTAGGTACATGATGAACAAAACGACTACCCAGGATCCTCCGAATTAAATCCCGAAAATCCATCACGGAGGATTTATGAGACCATAAAGCGATTCCAAAGTCCAGAGCCATACTTTGGCAGCATGGACCTTTCGATCAAGAGCTACGCGGCAACAGCCTGGGTTATGAGAGTACTAACCGCCACCGTACTAACACGCCACCGATTCGAACAAAATCTTCGAAAATTTAGTTTATTGACGGAACACTTTTGAAAAATTTTGTATGAGCTCCGTTTCGTTAGGTAACCCTCACATCTTCCTAATACTGACAGCGCGCTGTAGGAAGGAGAACAATGACTGAAGATTAAATTAAAGTTATTTCGAGATCGAGGCACATATGAAAACAGGTTTGGTGAGGTGTAACGGAGTAAACTGCATTATGTGGATATCGGATAGGAAATGTCCAAAAGAGAATGAAACGAAAGAAAAACCAGAGCAAGGAAAAAGAATGTTAACTAACTCAGCGATGGCACAAAACGCTGATCTTTCAAATAAAATATGTGGAGAGGGAATCTTATACAGCAGAAATCGGAGTGGCGTTTCAAAACACAAGCCAAACCAAACATGAATTCGCTATTTCCAAAGAAAGTCCATGGAATGGCAGCACTACGTATGAATACGAAAAATACGAGTTAGGAAAATAGTTATAAGTATAAATAAGCAAATAAAAAAGCGGCTGCAAAAACGTAGTAAAAGGTAAACTAATAATGCAAAGGGATACCCTCAGAAGACTAGCTAGCAATTCGTTGACGGTCATATCAGCATCAATGTTACCTGGTGATATATGCGAGGTGAGGGCATTCATATCGAAGCCACTTCGAATAAACTCGAAAAGCTGCAATTAGAGCAATCATTTGAAGAACCGATAGTGCAATTAAACAAAAATGATACCGTACATATCGAGGATTTCCCTGCATGGCGGCAATATGAGGGCTACTTACTCTAACACCAAGAAGTTCGCATTCAATCGTAGCACGTTCATAGGGGACACCTCAAAGAGAACGATACTGGGACAGAAAATCAGGAAAGGTAATAGAATTCGGAAACTCGTTAGATATGGTAGTGGGAAGGAGAAATGAACCGACCCCCATGAACGAAGGCCAATTTCTGACAGTGAGCTCCATATCGCATGCAATAAAGAAAGTTCTGCAGACTGAAGGGAGAGGACGTATTCGTGAACACTTCTTGAAATGGACTGATAGAAATAAGTTCAAATAAAAGCCTGAAATAGGATGGACTAAGGTGGCTCGGTTAGGCTTGCAATACCATCTCCTTACCTGCATTTCCAATGTGCCGCTGAACAATGTGAAACAGCTTCCAGCCAACTGCCGCTAGTGAGTTCCGATCCTACTAACTGCAATTCCAAGGATGTCGATAAATTCTCCATGACGTCTGGTCTTGATATACTGGGGTTACCAAAGATTCGGACTTTACGGACAAGATCCTGCAAAACTCGATTAGGCTCTTATTTCCTACATTTTAGCAATTCACTATTATTTCCAGAACACCAACCTTGATAACTTCAAACCTCTTTCGCTCGTCGCTTATAGATTTTAGTATTCGGATGGTCATTTTATATGACAGCTCGGAGTAACTCAAAGCGATTGCCATCAAATCGTTCTGAAGGAGTACTGAATAAACTTTCCAATAATTACGAATATAATGAAATCAAACGCAGACATAGAACTTTCCATTAGCTAATACATATTACAACTACACAGAAGATAAAATTGGTTTTGCCCCGAGCACGTATCAACGACCATTCGCCGACAGTAAGGTAAATGTAACTGTAACTTATTCCGTCAAGAGAAACAATAAAACAGAGGTTCAGCTTGACTTCAATGCACTGCCATCGAGACTAGGGAAGATAACCACCTCATGGGACGCAGTTCAATGCCACCAAATCCTCTTAAAACGTCCTTGGGTGTAAGGAGCGAGAAATCATGCTCGCAAACCCCATCTACTACCGAATCACACCGAAAACTTTTTTTGATCAGCCGCTGTAACCATATCATTACCGCTACCTTATGGTATTATCAAGAATAGTTACTCTCCCGATCCCCTTCCCACCAGTTCTTACAGATGGATCACGCATGCATCACTGCCGCTAGTACAAAATAATGCGTTGGCGTGGGATCAGAAGGTTTTCTCCCAATATTCTGAAACGACTCCCTCTAATTGTTCACTATTTCATTGAAGACACAAGAATACTACAGCATCCGGTTGATTCCACTGTTAATAATCGAAAACTCACATCAGACAGGTTTGTGTCCAATTCACGTACTCGTTTGACAAATAAAACAGAATCTTCAATGCTCTGTTCATTTGCATATTTGCGAAGCTCTGCCAGTGAACATTCCGTTCTACGAACGGCCGCAGGAAGACGGTCCATTTCACGATTGTTGCCTACCACAAGAGCAATGTCAAGAAAACATAACAGAACCGCATCACAATGAACATCTTTACTATTTTCGTCCAATTTCCGCAGGAAGTCCGTGATCTCATTAGCATCTTTCTTTACAAGTTCAGGAACTGGTAAATCGATGTACGGAAGCTGCAAATTTAATGTTTTACAGAATAAACGCGGATTATGCTTTCTGCAAACCTTGCACGAAATGTCGTTCTCCTTCAGAAACTTCTTGAGAAGACTCGAGCCTACGACGCGATATTGCCGTGGTTCTCCCTGTAAACGGAACTTCGGGTTATACCCAGAGGTTTGAAACCTTATTCTTTCCAACCTACTTCTTTTGATATATCCTTTTCGCGCATGGTAACGATCAAATGTTTAAGGTGGTTTAGATCATCTGAAGAAGCAGCAAAACGCGAACTGAAATGAGATGCTTCAGATTGAAACGCTGCAAGATTTGAAATGATTCCGAGTTTTTTTTTTGGATTAATGGAACTGGAAGTGAGCTAAAAACTAAAGTCTCGGAAGATTCCGTTTAAAAGTTTGAGTCAGTCAAATATTGTAAACGCCAAGTAGTCATCCAAAAAGTCCATTCAACGCAGTGAGTGGAAGTTCTTCAGCTTCCCGATGACTCGGAATCCTCTGTTAAATAGTCTCATGGATGAATTTGTAATGACCATCCTTTACGTTGGCACTCTGTTATAGACATCAGGGAGAAGCTCTAAAACAAACTCAAAAGTAGCTGCAAAAGTTGGAGTTGCGCTGGACCGAATATAAAGACAACTGAGCACGTGGACTCTGGTAAACAAGGCTGTATAGAAAATACTACGGGAAAAGGATCAAACGAGACGAAGGTATTCTGGAGAGCAACCTAACCGTGGAGAGCAACAAGGACCAAGTAATAGAAGCCACAGTTCATGTAGCATGTAAGAAGCGGAGACTGGTGTACACTTGAATCGATCAGGCAATCGACCCAAAGAGAATTAGAGAAATTATGAAAAGATATCAATAAGAAAGACCAATCTGACGGTAAGTGCAGGAGAAATGAATTTTAACACATTGATGTTTTGTTAAACATTCGTTCACAATCCGAAGCACGAAAAACTCACGTTATTATCTTTGCAAGCTTTTCACGTGCCGCTTGCCTGCATTCTTCTTTGGCGTTTTCTTCTAAAGCATGGAACCACCTTTCAGGTAGCCGCTCCGCAGATGAATACCTGTAAATTAAGTCTTACAGTTTCGCAGTCTTTTGACGAAGACCAACTCCGCTTCAGGACAAGCCCTACATTCGACTTCCATTCAGAATCGTAGTGGCATTTTGAATGCGTATGTTGCTTATACAATGAAATGTGGCCACCTAATGTACAAGACATTGTTGCTATTCTCCCAGACGATGGTGTTACCAATCAACCGACCCCGGCGCTCTTGGTTGGCCTGGGTACTAATGCGCAATGCGATCCTAGAATCATGGAGGGGTTGTGAGCCTTTTGTCACTACCCATTTTCCTCCTCATGAATACCTACGTACACAGATTGTACTACAAGGAAACGCGGCCATAAAAGTAGCTAGAAAGAGGAAACCTCTTCAGCCAAAAGCTTATTACCATAGCGAAGACACATATCAACTTTTGACTAATAAGGGCTCATGACTTTATACGACCGTAAAAGTACAAACACTGCTTCGCTACTTTTCTAAGCAAGCTATTGATATTTACTACAACTGACCATTGCTAAAAATGAGGCTAACCTTCGTGAATCTAAAACTCTCTTCAGTGGTGATCTGGTTCGTCGCGATGCACCATCAAAAACATAGCGTATCACCTCCAAACGTTCTTCGACGCCAACCTTCTGAAAGACTCTTAAGAAAAATGTATCGAAAGGAGCATCAGTATAGAAGTCTACTTTTTTCTTTGCCTCCTGGACTGTTTTCGTAGGGGAGCGTTTCCTCTTTCTACCTCGTTTCTTTTGCGGAATATCTTCGGCGGGCTTCTGCTGAAGTGAGAGCTGAAGCAGTATACGGCTGTGCACAAACAGGGAACCCACAACACATTTCTCGTAACTAGTAACACTTACCTTGGGACCCTTATCACGTTTTACTTCTACCTTGCAAGGACTCTGCGATAAACGTTTGTGTTGTTTCGTGATGGTACTCTACAATGACAATAGAGAGATACTGCTACATAAACATCCGATAACGATAATTCACTTACTTTAGCCTTCTTGGATGGACGGTATTCTTCATCTTCGTCATCTGTATCCACCACAAATTCTTCTAAGTTCTCCTAAAAGCCCTAGTCAGAAATAGTATCAAGGTGAGCACTACCTACATAGGCAAGATTAATGCCGAGACCAGAAAAGGCTCATTTAAACCAAAAAAAAAATTAGAAGAAGAGCATACGTAGATTACCTTTTCTTTTTTCTTCTTTCTAGTAGGAGGATCCCTTACTAACTGGGAGGCTGATTTGATTGAGTCACGATTTTTAAAAGCAAGGCGATTAACCTCTGCCAGAGTTAAGGAAGCGGCGGGTTCCTCTGAAAAAAGTGAATCAACGAATGCTTATCTATGTGCATGAGAAAATATTATATTTGGACGTATCGCGTCGAGACCAAGTAGTAATGAGGTAGAAAAGGGTAGAGATTGTGAAGCATGAACAATACTTGCTCCCTTCCTACGCCGCTCCTCATGAGCGTTGGCCCTTTGGTCATTTAACCGAAAGTGATCATAATTTTGTGAAGTGCTTACTCCAGTCGAATTGGCGTTCGAACGTCTCGTGATAAAGAGGTAGTCCGTGTTTTTGTTTGTATTGTGATAATACGTCTGTACAATCCACAAGATTTTCCTCCGGTTCCCAAGTGCTTTCGGTATCACTATATCCCACCCATTTAACCTATAAACTGTAGATTAACGGGGCTTAACCAATCGACGGAAGAAAAGGCACTCACCAGATAGACGTACTTCGAATGGCTTGTACCATGACCCGTTTGCGGATTGAATAAGATGTACCCACGAAGATCAAATGCTTCAACATACCTGAACGGAAAGCAATTTATTTAAGAAACTATAAGCTAATTATGAATGTTCTACAATCAAAATCACTTACTCTAAGTGGGTAACAATACTTTCCACTTGATATTCATCTCCTTCATCTTCTTTTTCCACTTCATCCATTCCGCGATCAGATCAAAAAGTCTGTATAATGTAAACATATGGGAATTTCACCTCAACGCATGAGATTAGTCCAGTTAAGTTCGTTTACACAGCGCAAGACCCCGGTTTTGGGAATACAAATCCGAAAACAATGTGATAGATTCGAAAAGCAAAATGCGATGCCTAGGAATACCGAAGGATAGCAAAACTCTCTCAGAAAATCTTGCAAGATTGACTGATATCGAGTTTTTGGCCCACTGAAATCACCCACTGCGTGCTATTGGGAATGAGAGCGCTCGTTATCCTTTCGGTGGAATCGGGGGCATCTTTCAGGGAATAGAGAACTGCGTCTACTCCAATTAGCCCTGCCAACCGCTCCATTTAAAAGCAAATCTCTCTACAATTCGAAACCGTTCTACAAAGCTACGTATACCGCGAAGGACAAGCAGGACAGAACTGGAACGATTCGCTTTTTTGGGAAAAGGAATTGAGGCTATTCACAACTATATTAGGTTCTGGTTTCTCAAATAAGTAGGCGGGCTACAACCTCACATTGGCCAAGGAAAACTATGAAAAAACTGCCCTAATAAATCACACTTTTGTGCAGCAGTTAAGCAAAGGTCGGGGAGAAATTTGCAAAGACAACAGAGGTACCTTTAAAATGCCTGGATTAACCTAAATCGACTATGTTTTTCGGAGTAGATGCAGGCACTCCTCAAAATATGGGCTGAAGTACAAGTCACAGAATCCGCACATCACGACATCAAACTTATAGAAAACAGGTATACCAATAACGAAAATTAATATACGTGTACAAATTTTTGATAAAATGCTGATGAATTGTTTACTGATTGCATTAAGCAAACGACAAATTAAAAATGTACCATTAGCTTATACTATGAATCTCAGTAAAGCAGAAAGGAAAATGCACCGACGACTGTCCCACATGTAAAAGCAGCTTATTACGCCACCGTACATAGTAGATGTTACTCGTATCACTAAATTTTCGATTGAAACTAATAGATAACTTCGTGGCACAACAGATAGGAGGATATATTGGAAAGTTGACTAGTAATCATCAGAAAACTATCATAATAGACTCATGCAGTTATGATTTCAACAGCATAATGTCGCCAAAAAGCAAATTTTTGAGCAAGGATTAGAGAGGTGGAACAAGGTCAATCCGTAAACAAATAAGCAAACGAGAAATCTGAACAGCGGTATATCGCAAAGTCATTCATGTAATGCTATAAGCGCTAAACGAAGAAATTATTCATACAAACTTAATTAATCATTCACAGAGTAATAGTGTGGAATAGCAACGAACCAAAGTGGACCTTCTCACAACGTCTTTGTGAGGTAAACCTACAGTACAACACTACGCCTACTTCATAAATTAATTAGTCTTGTACTACCATAGCTGAGTTTCCCGTACTTCACTTATTATCAAACTCGCTTGGTTGAGTGCCTGCAAAAAAAAAGGAAATCAAAAAGCGCTCATATGAGTGTATCTGAGTATCATAAACAAGGAAATGACGGACCTTCATTGTTTCAAGTGTCTCCTTTCTACGCTGGGCCATGTCCTCTGTTTCGGCCAGCAAATCTTCTAACAAATCCTGCTTATATAACTGTCGCACCAGTTCTGACTGAAGATTATCCTAAAACAAAACTTGGCTGGTTCAAGAGCAGATTCACATTTTTCCTGACAGTCATTCAATAATTTAATAACACGAGAAGAATGTGGAAACTCACTCTAACATAATTAACTAAGAAGTGCATTATGGCTTTCGGAACGCTATCTTGGACATTCTTGCGAACAATCATGAAATACTTCCGTATTAAGCGTTCTGAAATTGTAAAGAATAACACGATTCAACTGGAGGCGGAAATAGAAGTTCTTAGATAAAAACAAGGCTGAAGAGACAGACAAACCAATTATGAGGCAGTCTTTCTGCTCATTTCGGGTGAGCTGACGTGCAAGAGGCTTCTCAGGCACTTCGGGTAGAAGATGTGCAGCGTTCGGTGTTGCTTCTGCTGAAAGCGTACAGCAAAGCTTTCAGTTTGTTGCAAGTTAAGAATAAGGAACCAACACTTCAATCGCCATGCAGAACATTAGACTACGGGCTCAACCGCCAATAAGCCTAGCGCACTCCGAAAATTTCAGTGTCCTGTCGAACAGTTTATCTCTAGTCGCCTAACAGCAGTTGAAGCACGAAAAAATATTTGCTGCTTTGTGAGTGCATGCCTGCTCTTTGAACAATGAATACAAAGCACGATAAGTATGTTCGAGACGACTTAGGAAGTGATATCGAAAGCCAGCAGTAGGGACAAATGTGCTACGATAAATTTAAGTAAGCGGCTACTAGATATTAAACCCTGTGATGAGGCGAAAGAACATTCTTATAGAAAAAGATCTATAACCAAGCTTAGGAACTGTTTTCCTCTATTAAACATTTTTATGACTTTTTTGCCGCATGACTGAGGAATGTGGCTAGTAGCGCAGTACCCTCGACAAAACATCATAAAGAAATCGTTGCAACTGACATGACTCTTCTGGAGTAGACTTCCCGAACCACCACGATGATGTTTTCTTAGATTCACCGTTCACCATTGGAACTTTCGGAGGAACACCGTTGACAACCGCATCACCAGCATTTTGCACGGGAACAGCATTTACCATCTAAAAAATCGATTAGTGAAGAATACAGAGGTTTCAGTATGAAGGAAGGTACACGTAAAACCAAAAGTCAGGCTGGCCGAAGAAGTATTTTGTCATATCTAGCATGGTAGTTCTGCAAAAACCAGCGGACGAACAAACACATTATCGAACACAGCAACCGAAATCACCTCCTTGAGGATGTTGTAATTTGAGAACTGAACCGATTTCACAGCTCGGCGGTCGACATTCGTCATAGACCCACTCGTGCCGTCCCTCATGCGAACCACATAGGGGGCCTGACATAACATTGCTATACTACAACAGGAAGCTGATTGGTCTTTTTCTACCTATGTGTCAGAATGCAAATATCACAGTCGAGTGAACTATAACGAACACCGCGAGAAGAAAAATATCTGCTACTCAAACAAGCTATGAGTCCAGAAGTTCAACTAGCCGAGAAATTGCATGCAACACGAACACACGGAACAGCAGTAACAAAGGCCAGAAGGAAAAGGGTACGAATTGCGCATAACGTAGCAAAACACATTTTTTGCTCCTGCATCAACCATACGCAATAAAAGGTGCACCTGATCAGATGGAACGCTTGGAGCTCGATCGCCAGTTGAAGATGTGCGTTGTCGAGGTCGACTTCTATCTGAGATAACTTCTTCTGCATTCACCAGTGTCCTGTTCGCTTCACCAACGAATTCGGGATGCCTGGTGTTAATGTACGCAAGTTCGATCGCTACTTGGTTAGCCACCTATAAAGTTCTTTATTTGGCAGCATTGGTAATGGTTAGCCTTACAGCCACTTCAAACTAAAGATCTTAGACGCCAGACCCAACCTATGCTGATATTGTTGATGCTTTTTCAAAACGAAGTTTCCCTCCCTATGAACACCCTAATTTTTCTTGAGTCAAAATTGGCATTTTACTTTAAATATGCAACATGTAAAGCCTTGGGTACCATAATCTACTAATATAATGCGGTCTGCGCATGTTGTAAAAGACTTTTGTTCCAAACGGTCGAGAAATTTCCCTAATGTGGCGCACAAGCTTGCCCTTATGTATCTTGATGGAAAAGAAGAGCTGACATTATAAACAGGCATACCATCTCATTTGTGGGTCGCAAACGACTTTTTAGTACTCCACTGACTACTTCGTTGATTTTGTCGTAAAGACGCGGGAATCGTTGCATTTCCTGCTAAAAATGTTGTACTTATACTACATAAAAGGACATAATAGAGTCAATGTTGTAAATCACAGAATACTGTTTTTCGAAGCACGACTTCAAATAAACCTTGACAAAACTCCTGTAAAACTTAGTGATTTCCGATATTAATTGTTGTGCCATATAGTTTGTAAAGAAAAACTACTCATTTAGCATCAGAGCAGTTCTACAGCTTCTAAAGTGCGCACGTATTTGAGAGAATTAGGCACTTATTTCAGCACCACAATACGAGATGTTATCGTTAACGACTTTACTTCCAAAGACATAAAGATGAGAAGAAAATTTGGAGAAAGCTTAGGGAAAGGCCTAGAAAGTTGAAGATCGTCAATGCTACATAGAAAACCAACTTTCTTCTAATAGACAACATATGCTGGGTTTCAAATAACAAAATGTATCAAGTAATACAACCTGAGTGGTAAGCCCACAGTGCTTAACCATCCGCTGCATCTCCTCGTGCACAAGTTCTACACATCTTAGGCTAGGCTCTTCGAGACGCTGAATTTGTCGTTTGACTAGCAACTCAAATGCTACTTCTGGAACAAAAAGAGCTGGACGAGGACCCTGAAACCAAGTTAGTCGATGAGTCTGCGTATGAGCTTTAACCTTTAGTTTGACTCCTTAACTAGGTTAAACTTTTACCGTAGCATTCCTGATTGCAGTCAAAATGTCCATTTCAGTTAAGTTCTCGAGGGGATTGACGGATTCCAGCGATTTTCCAAATGTTTCGTGGAAAATGAAGCAAATTCGAGCCCCTCCACATCTGAAAAAAGACTGCACAGCGGTGATGACGAAATGGCAGTGTTGGACTACGAAGAAAAACGAACAATTCCGTGGTTTCAATATTGCGCGACGTTCCCTCAATTGTGGAAGTATAGGCCGTAGCGAATCGTGTAATTATTTGAAGCAAGGTCCGGCTCTTGTCATCCTATCAAACAATGGTTAGCATTCCAGAACAAGCAGAGATCAAAAGTCAAGCTTACTAAAGCAAAACTTACTACTGGCTCTCCGAACGCTTGTAAATCAGCTTGGCATTGTGCGTGCATGATTGATACTCGAGCTTTCAATGCTGGCAAACAATTACGAATGTGGTGCATGAGAAGCTTGAAAATTGAAGATCACGTATTGATATTACCAAAATTTTTTTATAAAGTTTACTGAAAGCTTACAAGGTTAAGCTTTTTCGCAAGGTATGGAGTCCCATTCCTACTAGCGAGGGTTGGATACTTGCGGTGGAGAAACGTAAGCTCGTCCTTTATAGCATCGCTGATCGGTTTATTGTCAATAATTGCTTGCTAAAACGACACTGGTTCGCATCGACAATGGGAAATACAAAAAAGATGATAAAAGTGTACTAGACATCTGTTTTACAAAGCCGCTGACATAAATACATCAGCCGGTCATAACTAAGTTTACCTGAACCCCACGACATTCTGTATCATCTCACTAAAGCATTCACATTACCAAAACAAGAAAAAAGTGTAAAGAAATAAAGTAAATCATAAAGGATAAAAGCTTCGGTGATATCCGCGCCCCGCATTCGATTTCCATTCAGAATAGTGGTGACGGTTTGATCGTTATGTGGCCTATACAATGGTTTGCGGCAGCGGGCCGATGTTCAAGTCAGTGCTTTTATCGACCCAAACGAGTATCGATCCAGGATCCGAACTTATGATTACGCGTTTATGATAGTGTGCCACTTGCCACTACACAACCTCTTCTGCTCGCAATGAAACAGTAGTTAAATGTAAGTCAATATATAGAGAGAAATCAGTTTCAACGGTTCCCTTCCAGTTTTTCAGTTTCAAGCCTCCCGGAAACGACGAAAACACTTTTGAACAAGTGCAGCAGCATTTAGAGATAACACATGATGTGGAAGATACAAAAACAGATTGTTCACTCTTCGAAGAACAGATTCATTAATTCCGTAGAAGAGCGAAGAATACGAGAAGAATAAGAGTGGGTTGAAAAGAATATCAGTTTCACGAGAATATGGTCGGAGAAGAGAGGGTTAGCTTGAAGGGAACAGTACTGAAAGCGTTTTTTTCATTTCTCATTTTAACATTTTTTAACACCAAAAATGGTGTTGTCAAAATCACCAAGACTTGGAAATATTGACGATATTCAAAATTCTACTGAATCTACTGAAGATAGGAAAAACGTGAACGTTTCAATCATCACTGGTATGACAAAGTGTGTCGAACAGGTATCCCTTACACGGAACAATGCAGAACGCGGCTTATTGGATATTCATAGAGCTTTTATATATGGAACAAATGATGAAATAGCAATTCTACATTTTCTGAGTGGACAGTACGAATACAAAATGGCAGCCATGGCTGAATTTCGAAACGAACAAAATTACCTAAAAAGACTAGCAATGCTCGGAATAACACATATCAAGTACATCTGTAAGAGGTAGTCGAGGAATGATAGAACAAATGCTGATAAATCGGTGGCAAAGCGGCCGAAAATAAAGAAGATCAAGTAATGGTTTCACAAAAAAAGGAAGCGAGAGTAGTAAACCTGAGTGATAGGTTCGTATGATTCATATAAATCCACCCATAATTTCACATGATTAGGTTCCCACCCCTGGTTTTTATTACTTTTAATGTGGGTGTAACAGCGCCGTGATAAGTTTTTCCAAAAGAAGCGCGTAGCTGGCTTTGAACAGCTGAGTTGTTCGTGACTAACAATCATTCTTGACGTCACCTACATTCGCATAAAAAGGGCTTCGATTTGACATTAGTCTTATAAGAGCTCCCATCATATAAAAGTGTTTCCAATGTTGTCAACATTGTGACTTAAATCAAGAAACTTTCTGGCGATAGAATGAAAAAAAGTTGATGATAAATTTGACAGCGCTAAGGCGAAAAACTTGACAGACCCCATTCTCCAAGAGAAGAAAGTAGTTCTTGAACAGTGCAACAATGGCCAGTAGTTTACTGTGTAAATATAACAAGCACGTTTCGAATACAACCAAGTTTCCATGGAAAGGCCAAAGCAGTAATAGAACTGACCTGAGAACGATTGACGACCCCTATGATACCAAGCTTCACTGGCACAATTTTCCCCATCAAAACATCCATGGCGTCTGTACCCTGATCCATTAAATCCAACTTAGTTAAAACTGCTAGTGTTCGTTGTCCTGAACACAAGATTCAATTCAATATGTGGAACACTATGGAAAAATTCTGATTGAAAAAAAAAACCATTGCTTTTACTGATATAAATTTTACCTTCAGGATCAACTTCTCGAGCCATTTTGATGGGCTCAGAAGTAGCAAAATCCTGATTTGCAGGAGTTACTGCCAGTATAATTGATGAAGGGTTGGAAATGTAAGTGATCAGCATTTCACGGATTTGTTCCTAAAACCGCACTACTATTTGGGACACCTGATCAGAACCCTCAACTTAGAAATAACGAACCTCGATATTTGGCGGTTGATCCCCGACGGGTATCTTTGTGATTCCAGGTAAATCGACTAGTGATAGATTGACAACATTTTTCGAGTAAATCCGCAAAATAATAGGAATAGGAGAAATACCCTTAAATAGCAGGTTCAAAACTTAAAAAAGCTCAAGACCCCCTATTATAAGGTAGCCACAAAAACGTGATAAAAAACTAGGGACGTACCTTATTTGTACCAGTCACTCTATCAGTTTCATTTTCTATTTCTTTCCTAACCAAAGAAAAATCGGTAAAGATTTTATTACCAGTATGCTCAAACATGGCCCAGTCATCTGTGATCATTGACCCTGGAAAGAAATAGATAACATGAGACACTGGGAAGATATTCCACACCGTTAACGAACCGTCAGACTTCCTCCGTCTACATTCGTCATCAGCGGGTACATGTGAAAGATGAAGTATGAGGGGTCTTCTTGTAACGATTCCTGTTCCACGAGGTAAAAAATCCCTTCCAACAAGATTTTCTAGTACTGAACTTTTTCCCGCACTCTAGAAAAAACCTGTCAATTCCAAAAGGTGTAGCAAAAAATTAAAGTACATTTGCGGCGCGAGAAATTAGCGCACTTGTAGCAGAAAATGCTAATTGCTAACCTGTGAACCAATAACAACAATTTGGGGTAATTGAATCTGATCCTCACGCCGTCCAAGGGTTGCAAAAACATCTTGTAATTTGTTTACGACTGGTATAAGAGATTCCATCCTGAAACGAATGCATGAGACTTCCCACAAAATATGGTATAGCCAATCCAGATTGTCAATAAATGCTTCGTACAGAATTAATGGACGTTAAAGCTACATAGAAATGGAATAGACGAATAAATGAATGAATAAATAAATGTCAACAACGTTACTTGCCATTATACACTGAAGAAGAAAATCGACTGTTCTGTCGCTATATCTTCACAGGGCTAAAAAAGGAAAACGCGGCGCGAGTAATCCTTCCCTTTTAGCCGGATCAAACGTCTACATCGCATTAAATTTCGAAATTTCAGAAAAGAAGGGGCAATAAGAGTCCCCAGCAAAATTGTATAGTTGAAATTGAAAAAAAAAATTGAGAGTAGAGTGATGTAGGGACATATTTCTAGAGCAAGAAGGAATCCGAAGTCTTACTCAGTGAGTCTTCCTCTAGACTGTCCGCCGGTCAAACTCGAGCAAAAAGTAATTATAAAAGATGATTTGTTGTATGAGCAGAACAAGTTTCGCGCTAAGTCGAAAAGATACCCGGCATGATAGAAAAAAAACGTAATAAATCAAGAAGAATGACAAAATGCCCAGCTCTATCACGTCATTCAATGGGGGAACATGGCAAAGGAACAAAGGGATGAATGTATGCTAGCACAAAACAAAAAGGAAAACACCCATCGATACTTGCCAGTTGGTAGACTGACTGGTTAGCCACATAATCGAATCAATGTCCACAGAAGATTCTGGACCTTTATTGTGAAACATTCGAAGGACATTGAAAACTGGATGAAATGAAAGATAAAATGATGCAAATCAATGCCAACACCGACGATCACATGAAGGCAGTGACAAATTGCCGCTGAGAACGCTCTTTCTGTAGCCTCCATCAAATAACACAGTGCTTATGATCGTTTTTGTACTCATTCCATATCATTTGCACTGTAATAGAAGAAAAACAACAGAAAACCTTACTCACAATTCCATAGAAGACCTTGCAAACAAGATCCTCAATCACACGTTTGAAATGAAGAATATACAATGGGCACGTTGTTTAACGAAAAGTTGGCCGTATTCCAAAAAAAACGTCAAAGATGATAAGTTTGTGAAGGAAAAGTTTGCATACGATCATTATTAGAGGGCAGAAATCGACGATGGCACAAAACAACCCAACTTCGCATCAAAAAACAAAAAGCCAAATGAAAAGCTGTGAGCCAACGCCAGGACGGAGCCCGGGGGCCGTCGAATCGATAAGCTCATGGGGAGGCACCTCGGGTCGTCGACAGCGCCGGCATTTTGTTAACTAGAACTGGCATTTTCTATCCAACAAGGTCTAGGTAAGTTATAAAGTTATCAATCGTACGATAGGCTGTGTCGCCGTCAATTTTCGATTGTTTGTTCATCGTAAAAACCAGCTGATTGCACGTCAGGTGTCCCTGACGACATTCGTCAAGGTTTCGCCCATATAAATGGTCGAAATCTGCTAAGAGGTAGAAACTCTATGTGTATTCAAAGAGCAAAACAACAATTTGGTGATAAGATATGGCAAGTTGCCTATGAGTCTCCGACTGATCAACACTGATGGGCGGTTGGGGCTGACGCAAACCACGCTGTGGTCTAGGTAAACGTCCCCATCGTTCAAAGTACAATTGCTATTAGGTGTTAAATGATAAACAACGTTTTCACGGGGTCATTTCTATGATGAGGGAATGGTCTGGGTCTTGATAATGCCGTCCCTTCCCCAACAGGTCTTCCTTTCCTACATTGGGCCGTTCGTTGATTTGGACCTGCTTGAAGAGATGGCCAACACTAAGGGCAGCTCGCCATAGAACTCGTTGCATATGCAAAAGAACGTTCAATGACTTCTATATTTTTAAAGAAATCCAGATATATGGCGTATTCGGAGATAACGGGCTTGGAACAATTTGTGGCATATAGGAGCCGCTTGAATAAATAAATGCCGATAAGATAATTAATCGATGATGATTTGATTTGTTTTTTAATTCTTCGAACTTAACCTTTACATACTGTAGTCAATATCGTGCGTTGATTGCTTTCAATAGATTCATTTCTATCCGGGTACGAAAATCAACAACGATGACGTAGTGGTGTAGTGTCCTAGACATTGACCCGAGTGACTAATTCATTACAGTGAGAACAGCGAACGATGGAGGAAGATCGTATGGGGATGCGGATTCAATCAGAAACAATCGAAATCACAAAAGATGACAAGGGACTGGTCGGCATTTCAATAGGTAAGTGTTCTAGCATATGGCATTAAGGGTACCTCATACCACAGCCTTGAAAAAAGTTTCAGTAGTATCTAAACGAGAAAAAAATTTATTGCACCCTTTCGCCTCTTACTGCAATTCAGCTGTGGGTCCTCACCCGGACGACTCTGTAAGAGCCGGGTGACCTTGCCGGACTTTTGTTCCTGTTCTACAAGGTTCCACGTTCCAAACGAAATATTGAAATGGAAAAGAAAAGGGCTAATCGGACTCTGGAAACTAGAGATGAGGAAAGGTGAAGAACAGGGGAAACCAAGGTGATTACATCATTTTGTTTTGTATTTGGATCAAATAAAACGAAATAAATGGTCCCTCGAAGAAGGAAGGCTGATACCGAGCCTACATTGAGTCACACCTGGCGTAACACCTTTTATGTTCAAATGATGGAATTATAGATGCACAGAAACAAATGCAAGTTTAATGAGAAGCAGAAAAGACTTTGAACAGCAATTGGACAATTTCAGGAGGTGGTCATCCATATTGTCCATGCGTATATGTGGTTCAGATCTTTGACAAGTCTCCAGCTGATGCTGATGGCAGGTAAATACTAGAATTCTCGATATCCTGGCTTAAGTCATTTCTTTTTCATGGTTACAAATAACAATAACGGTATTTCAACGCATTCACGAGAAAATTCACAACGTTTAAACATCTCAGAGGCAGATGGAATTCAAATGAAGATGGTAGCGTCCCTTGCTGATTTTCTTAAGACGTCTAAAGAGTGTACTGACCGCAATCACAGAAGATTCCATGGTCTTGCCGTCTATTGCTGAATTTTTGGGTATATTTAGCAGCATTGTTTGCAAGTCTCAGGAACTTGATCTCTACGCAAACACGATGAGTATGCAGTCAGCGTCATTCAACGTGCTGTGGGAGGGACAATAATCGGAGTTTTCCGTTACGCGTCACTGCGACGCGAATCTGGACTTCCATGCTTCATCATTAAGCGAAGGCCAGGAACGCCGTTGCTTACGCCAAGAAATCGAAGATCATGTGGGCCGAACATGTTATGTGATATGGCGATGATCGCTGGATCAGGGCGGTTACTGACTGGTTCCCTCAAACGTCAAACGAACATCGCGAGGGTCACCTTGCTCACCGTTAGAGTTCACGAGCGGTCCAAATGAAAGGAGTTTTATGCCCATACTCCTCGAGCGAGGACGATCCAATGGACTACTCCGGCTCGAGACAGGGGCGAATGAATTCGTTATAGCGCCCGCTCGAGGAAATCTGTGATCAGCGGGACAACTGTTGATATGTCACGCATTGAGTCCCACCCCCGAGCTGCCTTTTCTGGGAGTGAAGCAGGCCCCTCGAAGGCAAGAGTAGGAACATTGAGGCTGACACTTGACAACATAACATCTCAGAAGCGATGTTTGGTCTCATGTGGAAAGCCTGTCAAGTGAACTGGATATTGTAAAAGTGTACAAATAGTAACCTAGTCCTCAAGAGAACTTCCAGATATCTAAGTTCAGGTTTGAAGATGGATCGTTTTCTACCGGTCATAATCGTAAACGCTGTTGTTATGAATCACGAAACTCATGAGACGAATAATCGAAGTCCTTTTTGGACAATATCTTAACTGTGGATCTGATTTTCAAGGTTAATGTGGGAACTAAAGGATAATTGATTTCGAAAACGAGCAGAATGGTGAGAGATTGAGTGCAGTGTTCACGTCTGCGACAGAAACTACTAGGTAAAGAAAAAAAGTGATGGGCTTGGCGTCAATGACGATCAATTTGTTTAGCATCCAACGAACATTCGCAGATGTAATACTTTGAGTCTTTGCAATTGTTCTTTGCTCCAACATGGGAGATTGTTTCCAGGGAAGACTTAAAGTATTTTTATATTTTTTTATATTGTTTGTATCGACACAATACAGACAAGGAGGAAGAAGTTGCGGTAGGTAGACATTATTGAGAAGACGACTCCGGAGATTTTGGGCCCTCAGGACTCCTTGCGTTTTCAACAGACACGTTTCACACGCCTCGCTGCTGATTTATTCAGAAGTCAACTTCAACTTTGGAGCAAGCAGGTAAAGTAGTGGGGGTAGTGCTCGTGCAAGAGATTAGGTTCGGAATGGGAGCTTACCCAAGCTAACTAGGCCTTCCATTTTTCGGAGTCGTTGACTGGTCGCAAACGTTTCTACAGGATATTTAAATTGTTGTCGTTTCATTGCCATATGTCATCGTGCAGGTTGAGTACAACGCGACTCTGATAAAAACCGAATACATGGCCCATCCTTAATTGATAATAGCAGATGGTTTGAGCTTTATCTATTAAAGTCGACTTGAGCTATGGGAATAGAGTAAGCAATGCTTCACCAACAAAGGCCTTGAAAGTGGAAATTTAGGTAGCGTTTCGAGAACTCTATACGTAACTCGATGTTTTTGCTTCTCGGTCCCATGGGAGCCTCGCCTTGCAATGAATCTTTGTACATTGTTTTATTTCTTTGAGAAAGCTTTCGGTGTTATACTCATGAAACGGAATGCTCCCTAATGCCGCAAACACTTTCAAAGGAATCTCAATAATTAATGCATGTAATGCTTATTTAGGTTGAGAACTGAGCTCCAAATCTGAGCAGAATGAGAAAAGGGGCATGGGAGCATTCGAGAATATCGAGAAAGTGGTAAAGAAGAGACAGGGAACATCCTCATTCTTCTTATTGCTCAACTGAGAAACATTTGGCTTCTAGGCAGACAGGGGGGCGAGATGTGATCGTGATCGTTTGACTTGCTGAGAGAGACAATACCCGAAGTTACTTGAGTAAGAGGAGAACATGCAGGTCCGATACCTTGCTCCGTATCTAAGTGAGGATGAAACCTATTCGATTTTTCGATGTTAGCTGCTATTGAAATCGATATATGCTCATGTCGCCAGGACTGAACATTGAAATCACACAGAAGTTCAAGAATTTTATGTGCAATATTTGTGTGATGGCTTTCTGGGAGGTGAACGAAAAGTTAACGATCCCACTGTTCGACACAGCCAGCTGTTTAATAGCTATTCCCTGCTTTAACTCGGAGCAGGGTTGACTTGGTAATTGGTGCTGGAGCGTTTAACGAGTCGTTGGCTTCAGCCGAGGTCGTCCTAGAACGGGGTGGTACAGACAAATGTATACGAATCTATGCGAAAACATCCTATCTTAAAATCCCTCCAGATGTCATGACAGAGTCCAAAGACGTCTGAATTTTTTGCTCTAAGACCGTCGGATGCGTGGAGCACCGTATTGCAACAAAATAACACCAAACAATAACAAAACAAAATAACACCAAACAAGTTGTCTACTCCAGGTTACCTTATGACAGTAAGTCGTACCTCGCTTCGAGACGACTAACATGGAACCACTGCGCTAAGAGATCAGATCTAACGCCACACCGTCTGCTTCTCTTCCATTGACACTTAGGAACTTTCACGTGAAAAGACATCCGTATGCATGCATTTCTATATTTCCCTTAAGTTTCTAGTAGCAAATACTTCTTTCATGATAATAAGTTTCAAATATCAATCTGGTCGAGCACAGTGTGAAAGCATTTGTTGGAAAGTTCGTGCTTCTTTTCTCTGCTGAAAGATCGCTTTGTTGAAGGATACGCGCTGGGGACGAGGTGGTGGCAGTGAATGGGATTACTGTAAAAGGTGAGCGAAAGTCGGCCGTCGCGCAACTGATCCAGTGCAGCACTAATCCTGTCAAGGTAGGTTTTGGAGATTTATCTACATTACATTACATCTAGACCTCGGCCTATTGAGGGAAGTCATAAAACATCAGTTAGAATGTTTTGCTTCGAGAGGTAGTTTTGTTCGAAGACTGGTTTTGGCCAACGTACACACCCGAAAATGGCCGTGTTATGATGGTTCCGGCCTTGTTTTGGCCGTTTTTCAACCCGACAATGCTCTTCACTCTCCTGGGAGACCACGTGTTCATTCTTGGCGGAATCTCGCAAATCATTTTGCTCCAACTATGCTTCAAATGAGCCCTTTTGTGACTACACCTGATAGTTGTTTACTCTACAAAAAGTAACTAATAATATAGACTCGGATCGTTTCGCCTGTTGCTTTGAAAAAACTCAGAATGATTCATAGTATACATTTCAGATAACCATCAATAAGTTGGAAACGGACTCATCGAAGGGGAAGACGCTGGACATTATGATGAAGAAAATCAAACACAAGGTCTACAATTATCAAATGACTTCATGCTTTACAACCCTAATTGCACTGGTTTTTTTCAGATCGTCGAGTTCATGGACACCGATTCAGCTGATGCACTCGGCCTCTCTAGGGCGATTCTGTGTAATGACCCTTTATTGAGGAAAATGAAGGTTTGTAAGCTATGTATCCGAAAGGGGAAGAGTGGATGATCAGCGAAGTCGCACTGGTTGCTTTTATAGTCCGCCGGCCGGCCCGCGAGCGCGCGAGCGCGGACTATGAAGGCAGCCACTTCTGCCGCTCGCTGATCGCACGGGGCAAATCCGTGCCCTCACGAACAGGTTTCTCAGACTTCCACTGACTTAGGCTTCTCTTTAGGTGCTCGAGGACAACACGCAACTTTATCGAAATCTGATTGGTTACTTCAGTGATCTTTTCTATTTTCAAGAGAAAATTAGTCATTGCCAAAAAGGTTTGTTACCTTTTCCTCTGTTTCGTTTTACATTTTTATCACTCTTTATGTACCTCCCGTAGCTAAATCCTACTGCATCACCCATACGATACGATACCACACAAAACAAACAGAAGAAGGCAAGTTGTAGTTCCCTGACAGTACTGCAGACTGCAGTTACATCGTCTCCATCCAGCAGTTTTTCCAAAAAAATACGGCAAAAAGGAAAGAGAATGAGCTTCAGCCGAGAGTCTAAGCAGTTTGTTGTAATTAGTCAGCGTAGTAGGCTCATAGAACTTCTCTAAAGAACTAACGGTGATTCGATATTTATTGACTTCAGCTGAACTTGCTCAATTCTTCCACAGGTGCTTACGATTGCCTCGCTCGGTTCATAACATGCTAAATAGCATGTCTACCATTAATTCCCATCCTGCTGGACGTAATTCATTCCGAATGGTTTCGAATGGGATCGGGCTTCACGCATTCCATCCTATTAATCTAGGTCAGAAGGAATACCTCGCAAATGCGCAGCCACTTTCATGAGCAACTGTCCTGGAAATCGTTAGAGGCTATGGGGACGAACTCTGTTGGCGGATTAGTCTCCTGCTTCGCAAAATACTCTTCACTATCATATCAGGTGTTAACATCGAGTTAGAGAAGTTCTCCAACCATGAGTGGGTCAACCCAGCAGATGAGAGAAACCATCTCTGCGGAAAATTTCACCTCTAGCTCCATCCACACCAATGAATATATGTATATAGAGCGTGAACACGATTAGAACGAGGGATGTTTCTTTGGTGCACTCTTCTTACATTTCCCCTACAATTGGGACACGGCATGGGATTCCTTTGGGTTCACTGCTCCATAGGTCAATGCGAACACTCTGAGGGGCTTCTTAACAAATCTTTCGCTATCGGGGATGGCACGTTTCCACTTCAAAGAAGAAAGCTAATTGAGGTGCAAAGTCTAGCGGAAGGTTGATATTTACTGTTGTACTTTGATGCAGTCGTAGCTGACTAACTCCAGGAGAAATGAAGATCATTGAACAGGAGAAGAGAACCGGATTCAAAAATGACAACTAGTAAAAACGAGGGGCATATATAGCATCAGAACTATTCAAATTCTCTGGTCCAACAAGACCAATACCAGACGAAAGCCTAGGGTAAGGATGCCTAAATAACACTGTAATTGACTGCAACACACATAGGATATACAGCCTACAACATTCACCCAGAGGATATTCGGTAGAGGGATTGTGGGTACGCTCTTTGTTGTGAAGCCAATCTCAGGCCAAAGTAACCAAAGCGAAAAGTCTTTAATCAAGTCTTCAATTTATAACTTAATCCTCGGAATTCTCTCCTGAGCCGTACTCCCTACCTAACCTAGGAGTAACCTAGGAATAGTATATTATATCACAAATTCGATTAATCCCAAAGAATTGCGTTTTCCCTTGTTTGAGTGGTATATGCACTGTAACGAATGCCAGAGATTCAGATTTTGGCGACATCTTCTGCGAGTTAGCCGCTCACGAATCGCATGCGAACGCTAATGAGGCATTCACAGTGTTTGGAGAAGCCCACCGTCAACTTAGTAAGAAACAGGTATCCGCTCATTATAGATAAATACCTTTCATGAATTGTTCTGGGAAGTTCTTCTTGCAGAGCGACTCGCTGAAGAATTTGCGACCACTTATTGCTGATCTCGTCACATACGTCGACAAAGTCATTCCAGATACTCAACTTACTTTGAAAAAGTTAGTGTCGAATTAGCAGTTTTGTTTTCCTCCAAGGAACATAACTACTAGCTACCTCGAAATTAAAAATGAAGATGGCTTTGATTGAAAAGGAAAATGAGCCAGCTTTAGAGGTGACCAGACGGAAATTGTGAATCGATAGGGAAAGCCTGCACTTGGGATGACCTGTACCCTAATGAGATAGATTCTCGCAGTCTGAGGCAGTTTGGCAGGCTGTTCCCTTTCAGAGAAACATGAGCAAGAGTGCTATCATCGTAAAACCTTGTTCAGGAAAACTCCCATTCATGGGCAACAGTGGCGTCACGGTAATTAGTCCTTTCCTACGACTTTCTCAGAACTCACTTGTCTGAGCCTGTTGCCATTTCAACAATTGCTTTTCAACACAACACGGTTTTAAAAGTCCCAGGAATGTGTGATACAGTAACCAGAAGACGTGCTCAAGCGCCTCCAAACACTGGCGTTGCAGAGGGGGGACGGGGGAGAGTGAAGCATAACCTGAAATACAGGTGCCACCTTTCAAGCGACCGGTTAACTGATGCATATGGGCTGGTTTATGCCCTTATTAGAAAGAGAGTAAAAAATCGAAGTGAGAGAGATAGAAATGGACCACGTCCTTGGTTTCAATGCGAACTGTACCTTCCATAGAAATCGATCAGGACGCATCTGTATAGGCCGCTTCCAACGTATAAGGCTTGAAAAGCGGCACCATTCTCGAGGACACCTATCGAATCTTTTTCAGATATCTCGATGTTAAATACGAGTACTTGTCTTACTGCTTGAAACTGAAAGAAATGGACGATGAGGAACTTGAGTATCACTCTCTAAACGAAGGCCTTTATCGAGTGGAGACAGGCAATTACGAGTACCGGTAGGTTGTACCGACAGATTTCTTTGATTTTCTTGACATAGTTATGAGTGGGATGACTTTCTTAATCACGGAACCTTTGAAAACTGTTTCTTGTGTTAAAATTTTGGAACAATCATATCACTTCACAATGAAATCCATGGGTTCTTCAACTAAGACGGCGTGGCGCGTTCGCCGGGTGTTAGGGCCCACAGTATAAGTTTGAGATTTAAATCCCCACTGAGTGATGGTGGTGTGTAGCTGCCGCGGAACCATTGGGCCTACCTACGATCGTAGGGATCCGGGGGTCCGCCACCCTAATAATCAGCGTTGAGGCAACTCGTGCTTGCCAGTTCCATCCCTGTCCTGATGGGCACCATGTCCTGGAGAAAGTAAACGGGTAATGCCAGATTAAAGCATTAGGCATAAGTTATCGTTCTGGCTGACGGGCAGCCCAGTCACAGAAAATTTTTCTAAGCAACCAAATTCCTCTTCTTGTCTTCAACATGGGCTTTAATCTGACCAGTCTGCCGGGCTGCTCTTATTACCGGTTGGCTCTACCTATTCCTTACTCCTTTTCACTATAATCTCTTGATTCATCTCAACTTTTCATTTTACCACATGTCCGTTAGCACCTTAAGGTGGTGGATAAGCTGGTTGCCCATCAAGTCTAGAGGAACCCGTTCGGGTACTCAAAGAAATCGAAGCGTTCCCTTTTCCCTTCTTTTCCTAGGAATTCTTCCCTCTATATTTTCTACCCCTTCAATCCTCTTGCGCTGTTTTCAATGGACTATCGTATCCGCCATGTTTATACCCACTTTAGTTTGATGCTCCGTTGTCGCCAGGAAACAAGGCAAAAATTCATACAGATGCGAAACGATGTTATGATAAAAATCGAGTTGTTGGATCAGAAACACGGTAAGCTCTGCATTACTGAGCTGCTAGGTAGCCTAAAAAGTATTTTAATTATTTTTAGTGAGAGATATCGCTCAACATCTGG
>UZAF01016540.1:6903-17977 GCA_900617895.1 Haemonchus placei
TGTTTTAACCTTGTTTCTTCCTAACCTTGGGTCGCTGCGATCAAGGTGTTGGTGGCAGATGACTGTACTTGCTACTAAACTAGATAGATACTTTCAAATTATTTTTTCATATGTTTCCTCANATTAAATGGCACATCTTCAACTCTCTTCACAAAAGTATTGGGGATGTGTGAAAGATATCAGAAGTAGTGAAAAAGGTGGTAATAAAATAAATGGTTAGGTACTGAAAATGAAATACTGAAACCGCTGCTCCTTTTCTTCTCGTAGAGTAGCCCTCAGGCGTACAAGTACTATAAGAGCGTAGAAAGGCGAGAGAGAAGGTGGTAGGAAGTGACGAAAAGTGATAAGAGGTGCTTGGAGGGAAATACTGGAGAGGTTGCATTTGTTGACCTTCTCGAGACCAGGTAGAGTGCCCGCCCCTACAAATTACATAAATATTGAGGAATGGAGACATAGGTGCGCTGGCGGCAGGAATTGTAAAAAGTGATACTGGCGGAAGCAATCATCATTTCTGAAATTAGTGCGCTTGAATCGAACGTGGAGAAGAATTGCTTAACACTGAGCCTCTGAGTTTTGCGAAATAAGAATATGTTTTAACCTTGTTTCTTCCTAACCTTGGGTCGCTGCGATCAAGGTGTTGGTGGCAGATGACTGTACTTGCTACTAAACTAGATAGATACTTTCAAACTATTTTTTCATATGTTTCCTCAACAGTTTGGAAAAATCGGTCTTGGTCGATGCCGGTTAACAACTACATTGTCAGGTGTGGAGCCCTGCCGCTTGTTGGGATGAATGACATGCGGTTACCGGTGCTGTCCGGCATCCTTGGTGAATGGATGTTTTTTTGGTCAGGTCTGGGCGAAGCTATTAAGAGGTTGGAACATGGAAGCCCAGCTATTGACTTGGAGACCTTGTTTGAATTGTAATTTATGAATTTTGTTCGAAAGCCCTCATGTTTTTCCATTCACAAGCCTTTGCTTGAGCCGACATGCATGGTAGCAACGTATCTGCAATCTCCCAGCTCGCCCATGTGCACACACTCAAGGATACGTCTACGAGAAAACCGAAGGAGTAAACGGATTCAACTCAGTAAGATGTGTTTCGATTGGACAGAACTCTCACAAAAGGGATCCATGGTATGATGGGAGCATGATTTATTTTCTGTTATGATATACAAGATTTCCTTTCTTCAAATTCATAACACAGTAACAAAAGCCGTTGCCTTTTCCGTCTCGTTGATTTCAAACTATTCATTTTACTTGAAAACAAGAGATCTTCTTTTTTTTCTTCTCCAATACCGTTGTGAAATGCTGGCACAGCATCCCTCAGAAGAATTCCAGACCCTCAGAAGGAAATTGACCCTTTTCTTATCGTTTTTATAATAAAACGCAGATAGGTAACATTAAGGTTACTCCTGGTGGTTGGTTTTCTTCTATTTTTCGTCTTATGTCCATCCAAGCGGTAGCCTGCGATACACTTACACGGCCGATGAGGAGCCGATTAACCAGGCCTGTTGTTACGACCGAGCACAAGCACTATAGTCTCGTGTTTTAGAGTCCCGATGAGTGTGAACTTTGAAATGCCACTTTCTCTGGAATTCCTTAGAAACCACTGATCCAATTCCAAAGTATTCTTCCCAAACAAGAGTTGCCCTTGAGCTCGAGTGTAGGTCACGTGCACGGCTCATTGAAGAAGAGTTGTGAAGGTCAACTTATGAGTCCGGGTCATGAAAAGAGGAAGGAAATTCCTCAGTTCACTACGAAATCGAATTGGTTTCTCAAAAAGAGGAGGTGTGATTCCGTTGTTGATATAATGAGGTCACACCGGACACGTTGCGCACGACGCGGTGCGCGGCATGAGTGAAGCCGAATGTCGTTGTGACCATTGGGAACAACTGGGCGCGCTTCGTCTTAATCGCATTAACATAGGCATCGACAAACAAAGAAAATTACTGAAGAATGGAAGCAAAGGAAACGTGTCCAGAGGCTAGGCTCGCATGCGAACAGAAGAAACCAAAGTCAAAATATTAATTTTTCGAAAGAAGGAACCCCCTCGTCAAGGCACACTAAGGTTGTGTCGCTGCATGCTTACGAAAACAGGCGCAAGTCTCAATTGCAGTGGGTCGAGGACCCCGTATGCGGTATGACCTCATTACCTTGACGGTAGAATTACAACGAACCCGATTAGAATTGAGAGCCGTGCCAAATGGTTTCGTTGAAGAATGGGTATTGCTTCTACAATAACCCACTCCGCTTTTCATACCAATGGACTTGATTTGACGTCACTGTCGACGAAATTCGCTAGTCTCTGATCTCATTATCGACGAAGTCCGCTCCGGACTTCGATTTTCTGATCGCACCCTATTTGCTTCTCCCCTCCCCCTCCCTTCCACTTCGGCTAATCTCTAGTCTCAGCTCTCGAAACTGACCGGAAGAACGCCCTGCCTCGCACGACTTTCCGGTGATTTCCCGTGCTGACCTGCACCACTAACACCACTTTAGAAGTGCTGGTGAAAGAAGCACTCTCCCCACAGCAAGTCTCCGTGCCATGTTACTCCTACTATTTCTCGCTTCAATAACTCTTCAGCCAATTTCTTCATCTCTTCTTTCCCACATTTATTTATTTGCATTTATCATTAATTCAAAGCAATTAAATCGAGTCCGAGAACAAAATTTCCCATAACCATTTTTGTTAATGCACCGGCGCCTTCTTAAAAACTGTTGGGGAAATCCTGAATCTTGTCCTGAATCCCTCGGGGTTCCGATAACCGCCTGATCCAAGTTTGTAAATAGATCTACGTAGACGTAGATGACTTGTTTGCATACTTGTGTTACTCGATCAAAGACGATAGCAGCCTTATCACATCAACCGATCAGTATTTCGATCGAGCACGTCCCATTAGCTCCTTTCAAAGTCACTTTCAGCTAATGACGATTTTAATCTGATCAGCGAACCGTCACTACCATTCCGGTCACTTACCAATCACCAATCACTTGGTGAACTGTGATTGGTGATTGGTAGATGACCGGGAATGATGTTGACATTCTTTGTCAGGGCTTCCGAAAGATTCAAGTGAATTATATGCACTCCTGACATAACTTCGTGAAGTACGAATATCCTAAAGAGTTATTCTCTGTCAAGTGGTCAAATGTGGTGTAGTGGCAAGCGGTACACTTCACACTCGCATGGTCTCGGGTTCGACACCCGGATCGATATCCTCCTAGGCCAACCAAACCTTCATCTCTGCAGGGGCGAATCCCTCAGACGGGATTGTCTAACGCCAAAAATCCTGATTATTTCTTTGCTGTACAACTTACTTTGAAGATTTTTAGGATAACTCCTTTCAGATGTGAATTTTCTTGCTACTGACTATTTAAAAGCTTCTTTTCTGAAGAGAACTAAGCGCTTCTAACGGACAGCTCTTCACAAGCTGCTTCAACAAAGATTTAAGTGGTTCTCTACATTAGTAATTGCTGGAAATAACCATCTGTCAGAGCGCCTAAAATAGGATTGTGAGGAGTCAATAGGGAGATGGAGAGTGCAGGAGGACATTGATCGGTGCGTCTGGATCTTTTCACCCTACATACGACTCATAAATATGTCCCACATTCAACTATATACCTTACAGTTAGCTAGTAATGACTTTCTATATTCTTTAATTGTGATTTGCATTTACTAAGTGTAAAACAACGGTGACCAGCGTTAATCAATTGTTTGGAGTGTGATTTCGACATTCCTGAACAAAATTCTTTCTTCGAATCGACTCAATGAACAGAATGTCCTACAGCATTGCCTCTACTTGAAAATCTCCTATCTGCTTCTTCGTTTCCATGGAAAAGTTTTTTCCATGCAATAATCTCTGAGAGATTTCTGCATTGTGACAGGATAAGTGCTCAATTCAGCCAATCCACTTCATATAACCGTTTGTTCTGAAGNCAATTGTTTGGAGTGTGATTTCGACATTCCTGAACAAAATTCTTTCTACAAATCGACTCAATGAACAGAACGTTCTACTGCATTGCCTCTACTTCAAAATCTCCTATCTGCTTCTTCGTTTCCATGGAAAAGTTTTTTTTCCATGCAGTAATCTCTGAGAGATTTCTGCATTGTGACAGGATAAGTGCTCACTTCAGTCAATCCACTTCATATAACCGTTTGTTCTGAAGTCTTTTTTGCATCTCTCTCACAGATACCCTTTTTTGCTGTCGGTATCAAAAGCTGCTGGCGTAGGCGTAGGCCAGTTGAAGACGAAACGAACCGAGCAGCAGGGACGATTTCTTGAAACCACACAAAGTGACACCTCACAGAAATGCGCCATGTTTGCGTTTCACGAGCTCTTGCTCTCCGATTCTTAAATTTCCAGTTTCTTCGGGCTAGCTGCTCTTTCTCATTTGAGTCATCAACCTTTCACACCAATCTTCGGACGCTTTTTGCTTGGCCCTGCTTTCAATAGTGGTCAAATTCGTTTCCATCTCATTGGTTATATTCCACGTTTCTAAGACTGTTATCCATAAATCAAGCATAACCGAGCAATCACTTTCCGGAACAGTAGATTTGTTCTCCTGACTTTATTCTCATGGTTAAATCGTAGACATCGAGCATTTCCATTGAAAAGTGATATTGAATACTGAAGATTCTATGAGATTCAAAAGAGATCCAAAGCCGGAGCGTTTTTGACTTTGTTTTTGACTTGAGCTTCTTTTTTGAGAGGGCTCGATTCCTATGAGATCAGAATACTATTAAATGCCATATTTTGTATTTGCGCAATCAATCCTTTTTCTCCAATCAGCATTTCAAGCAGGTTTTGTTTTGTTATCGTGGTGTCAACTCGCGCACCACACACGACCTCCACCGCTGAATAATCCCGCGGACCAAAAAACGGCCGTCCACTCTCCAGGTTTCGTCCGCAAATGGGAGAGCGTGAGGTCGATTTACCTCAACTATTCAACGACGTCTCGCGCACCATCAGCGGCATATCGAACATTATGGGAGCCGTTCCGAGTAAAGGTCAGTCATCTGATTTCGAACTACTTTTAGGAAGGCTAACAACTTTCAACGGAACTTCTCAAACCCAGTTACCGTAGTGTAGCTGTATCGATTCAAGCTCACAAAAATGTGTCGTGCATTTGGGATACGTCCCAAGTCACTTGAGCCCATATGATAGGCAGTTTACAAACTGCCGATCAGTTCACATTAGCGCCCAATTTTTAAATAGCACATGTGAGAAATTCAGCTGGAATCTGCAGGTATCAATCGCTTGGGTAAGGTATACGTGACGCGTGCAGCTCCCAGCAGTGATACTGCGCAAACCTCTTGCGCCCCGATGGAGCAATCAAAATCCTCATAAATTCTAGACCTTTCACGTCACGATGGATTGTGATCATTCTAGGGAAATTACAGAGACCGCCCATCGCGAAAATCCGCATGCCAGTAGTCGTAGTTCCATTCGAAATGTCTTGGATTTGCGATTGAGCAACCTTTTGCCACTCGAAAATCGGGGTGCGTAATCGGACCATGACTTTCAGTGTGTGTTTTTCTTAACTATCGCGCGTGAATCATCTTTTGATTAACTGCCATTGAGCTGCAGATTGAATCATTCCCCATCCACGGTTCATATAGATAAATCGGTGGGTGTCCGAACTTCGCAAGATTGAGGTCAATTCGCACCTCCGCACAAGGCGGCCTTAATCGAATGTGGACCTTCATATTCACTATACTACCCAAATATCGTTATTGAAAAATAGAAAAATAACAGTTAGGAAGCGAGTGACGAGAGAAACTGGGTTTTTGATAAGATAGTTCTCAGTATGATTAGTGAGGAGTTTTATTTTCGTGCAGCATGAATATTGGGCTGAGTAATAAGTAAGTTCGCTTTTTTTCGAGACAACGTAAAATCAAAAAAAAAAATAAAAATATTTTTGCTTTCCCATCCCCCACCCCACCCCAAACGGTATAGAGGGAGGTCGGCCTAGTTTCATACCGCGAAACTTGAAAGTCCTACCCGTCTCTGTGAAGTAATGATGTTGTTCACTTCGACTCATAATCGGAACTGTCTTCTTTACGGGTCCTAATTGTAAGACATGACGCGTCCGATTCTTTCACGGCTTAAGTCCTGTGCACTTCTGCCGCAAAAGGATCGACGCTATAAGTGAGAAGACCTATCTTTTGCATCCTGTCCTCTTGTCTGCGAAGGCAACTACAGCCTTGAACTTCAACCATATTTGGGACCATAGATTCTGGTCGAAGCGAGGAGCTCTTACAAAGTAACCCATACGCTGCTAACTGTCAGCCTGCTGCGGACATGTAGTGCTTCTAGAGCGCGAGCGCTATGAATCTTTCCCTCCGAGCATTGGACAACTAGCACAAGCCCGAGAGTTGGATACCATACGGACTACGGGAGACTGCTGTGGGGCGGATGTGAACATTTGGCTAAGTTTGGTGTCCAGATGTTGCCGAATGCTCTACGTTTTGTGGAGTGCATGTTTCCCATACTACGATCTTCTGAGGTTTTCTGGTAAATGGAAACACTTGAAACACTGGAAACACTAATCATAACTTATTACTCAAACTGATATATAATTTCAATAAATTTGAAGTTGAAAACTCTGTATGAGCGAATATTCCTGTCCATAGAAATGAAACTCTTAATCAGTAATGCTGAAGCTTTCCCTGTTTAGAATTATGTTTTCTCTCTAGACGATGCACCTTCTTACCGTTGTTATTCTCTTCAGTTACTTATCATTTGGTCGCCTAATAACGATATGCATATAACGAACATGGGGTTTTTAACTAATCAAGGTCGACCAGCGCCGAGGTGTGAAGTGACCTCAATCGTACAATAGTTCCCACACCCCACGATTTATTTATCTGCAAACATGACAGAGGTGGACTCTCAACAACGATTTCTGGAAGAGTTTCAAGACCGAAACCGTCAATTCTACTCAACCGTGGGATTCACTTCTGAATCACGATTTTGTACAAGCGGTACTATCACAGTCCCACTCGATTGACCATTCCTGCTTACCATCAGTGCTCGAAATCTATTTGTATTCGGTTTTTCTTAAAAGCACAGTTCACGACAAATTCGAGGTGCCTCTTTTAATTCAAAAAGCGGGGGGGGGGGGGGGGTTTATTCGAAAAGCATAAGTATAGATTGGGAATAGTTCATCGGTAGTAAAAAAAGCGAGAAAACTCGCCAATTTCAAGGGAAATAAGGCTCTTAAAAAGTATGGAAATTGAGGTTGGACGAGATTAACATGGAAGGGGCGTTCGGACGAGATTTCAATTGTGGCAATTGCGCCAAGAAATGACTATCTCACGCCTCAGCTGTCTGGAAATGTCTTTCACTGTCGCTATGGGTCAGGGCAAGTTGCTTGAGCCTCCTCTATGAGTTCCCTTGTGAATGGTGCAGCCTCTGCAGTGCCGGTGAAACTCGTCCGGGGATACAGACGATACAATCTTTAGCCTTTATAACGCCCTAAGTAGGCCGTTTTCCGACGTGATAGCGCCGGCTATGGTATACGAGGGGGCCTAGAATTCGATCCATGGCGAAATCTCTGAGACCATTTTTATCGTGAACTGTACCTTTAACCCCTATATTGAACATGACGTTTAGTAAACAATACCAATAGGTTGCACTGCTTCTGAAAAGTAACAAGTTCACGTTCGAGGGACCAAGAACAACCTATTTTCATTTGGTCCACCCATGCTACTTTTCTATAAGCCTCTGACATCCTAACAAAAAAAAAATTTCTTTTTGTTGGCAAATATTGGTCTCGCCGTCTTAGCATTGTCCGGCTGGAGGAATCAGGGAGACTTGCGTGAAGGGCATTCACCTCCACGCTGATAAATGCCTCATCTTCGGGACAGAACTGCCAAGCTACATGGGTGTAATATTGATGCTTTTGAACAAATAAGCGGTTTTATATACAAGGATGATTATGGAGATGCTTCATCTTGGGATACATCAAGCGATCCTTGACGAATTTGAGTTTTTAATCGAGAACCTTAATCAGGGGAGGATGTTTGAAGGCACAGAATCTGCAGAGTATACGTTTTTTGATTCAGACCGAATATCGGGCTGACAGAGCTGGTACCCAAGTGTTCACACCTTCAGAAAACTATGATATTTCCTTATAGGCAGTGCTTTTGATAAAAAAAACCCTCAGTTAAATTGGGGTTCTGCTTCGAATTTCTTTTCCTTCCAGGTGCTTTGTTGGTCCAATTTTTTCCGAAAAAAAAANAAAAAAAAATAAACACTCGAGTGGGACTGGTTATTTCATTTGCATTTACCACTGAACCGAGTTGAGTGAATACATCTGATTATCTTGCACTGCTGGAAGTTATACTGCAGCCAGTACTGACGGATTTGGATTTCTTAACATCGCACCTGAGCCAATGTTTACGGGCTTGTCCGGTTGCTCCCTTAATTCCACCACTCACGCGGATCAGCGATTTAGCAAACATTTCACCTCACACCCTCGATCACGAAGATCACATCACCATTCCTTTCTTCTTAAAATTTCACAGACTCATGTTCATTCATATCTGAGTCCTCAATGTTTCACTCAGTCGCTCCAATTCAGATCCGTCTAACCCTTCAGCACAACACGGCGACAAATCCTCAGTGGTCAGTAATCTGTTCGGAAACACGTGCTTCAAAACATGCGGGATGGAAGATATACAGTATGCTGCAAGGGTACGGTACTGTAATTTCGAGCTGGTTAGTATTACCAAAACTACTTTCGTTTCAGTCAGCAGGCGACATGCTAATTTCATTGCGGATCTGCGTTGTGGCTACAACAGTAGTCCTTCTGCTATGTATGATTACTCTTACTGGTGCGGTTCTATTTGTAATTTGGAGGAAGGTTGGTTAGTTAGTCCTTCTTTGAAATAGTTCATCTTCAAGCGTGGAGGTTATCCCATAACAAAACTAGCAACATAGCAGTTTTTAGTCGAAGACCCATAACGCCCCTCTTAAGCTTCTCCATAATCGAAGGTCGATCCCGTTCCCGATAAAATATTTCCTGTACCTCCAGTTTCATCGACTTCTTGTCAGAGAACAGTTCCTTTCTGCAGCGACCTGCTTTACACGTAATGAAATCCTGCACTAATCTACATTTGAAATAAAATGTTCTCTTCAAGGGGAAGACATTTTATGAAATTTTCTTGCAGCCATCCTCATCACGATTCCCGCTCCCAGCCTTCGTACGTGATAGGTTTCAAGCCCGAACAGATATCAGCAAAGAACCGTCATCTTCTTAAGATATCGCTACTGCACGATCTTTACGAGAAGCAGTTTCTCTCCTTCATTTAAGTGTGCCAGTCCTTTTGCAAGTTCTATTAGAAGAGCTCAACGTGTTCACTGATAACCTAGTCTAAAGTGAGCTTTACAAGTATGTGATTTATACTCTGCAAATTACTTACATCATCGAATTTTGTTAAGATGTCTAATATTTGACATGTATAATATAATATAATGTATATTTTCCAAGGAAAAGTTCAGTATCGGATAAAGCTGAATTGCTGTTGAGGTACTTCCTGTTCGTTTGCGGGCAGAAAAGCCTGTTGGGCAGAAAAGTTGTGATTATCACAGGCCTGCTGGCTTTACTGTCGCTCCATCAATTTTCCTACACCCCCTACATATGCACCCTGCAATCCGCCTCTAAAACCCTAACTACCGCAGAAAAGTGAGCATCTGTTGAGCGTGGTACTACACCCCACCGGATAGGCCCCTCCATTTTCCAAGGCTTTCAAGGAAATATAAACTCTCGGTAGGTATTTTGCTCCGTTCAAACGAGCACTGGTCTGGATTGTCTGGGGCGAAAAGATTAAAAGCTTGGTGTTATTACCGGAGGGAACGCTAAAGCACCAGCTATGTGGTAGTTTAAAAACCGACTTATAACAAAAAAAAAACGGAAAAAAGCGGAATTATCTTTTCGTTTTTTTTGTGAGAGATTTCGGAGCTACGTTTTTCAAGAGTTCATCAGATGGTAACTTGTAAATTTGGAAGAGCATCGTGCTTAGATATAAATTGATTTTGGTGCTCACTCCTAGGTTTGAGTTGACCACTTTTTTGGATTCACAAACCTTGAAGGATGAGGTTTGAAAGAGCTTTTCAAGGGTTCGGAAGTAGTCAGAAAAATTAGCGAGGAAATGTTGTCAGTGTTTGCTTCACTAGAAGGATGGTATGTTGCGAATACTTCAAAATTTTCGAAGTTTTGAGAGTCTTCAAAGCAGTGATTATGAGCGTAAGGTATGGACCAACTCATTGTGAAAAATAGTTACTTCAGACGTATTTCCTCATGACAGATTTCTAGAACGCACCACCGCTTCGCTTTCTTTCCAAAATTAAGGTGACATTCGAATATGTGCTAGGTTTCAAAGTGGAACAGAGGTGTAGACTAATTAGGGGGTTGGCTTTCATACAGTTCTCCACAGAAATTTGGGTATTCTTCACAACTTGTGATTTAGAAACTCTGGGCATTGTGGTCACATGAAACCTATCAGCTACTGATGAGAAAGTTGTTGAAAACCAACTAATCGGGATGGGTAGGCGGATCAGAAAGATGAGAAAGAAACGGAGGTACACAGAACCTACTAATCCACTTCGGTCGGAGACGAAACCGAAAAGAATTGGAGAACATGAATGAAGAAATTTCTCGAGTACAATCATATTGAAATTCTCACAGGGTTGGTGATCTATGGACAAAACTTCGGCCTCGGACGAGATTCGAACCCATACTTGGCATCGCCCTCTTATCCATTACATTTCCGAGACCCCGCTTACCCTCGCAGTCAACTTTGTGAGACTTTCTGCGAATAATTGGTGGCATAAAATCCATCAAAAAGGTTTAGTCCAAGCAGGAACTAGGTACTGTGAGGGATAAGAGTACGGTGCCAAGGTAGCACAAGTACTTCGAGACCCGTTCGTGGCCGAAGTTTTGTCCATAACTCGTCAACCTTGTGAGACATTCGTATCGCGTACTGCGGCAGTTAATGGCACAGTTCACGATAAAAATGGTTTCTGAGATTCCCCTACAGGATGGATTTGAGGCCCCATACCATATCTGGA